>JAPMOQ010013041.1:1388085-1419346 GCA_026543055.1 Argiope trifasciata | reverse complement strand
CGGTAGAATTAAAATTCAATTAATATTCAACATTTCTGTTATTAAAATTAGAAACTAGTTGATAAATGAATGTAAAGGAAGTAAATAAATAAGCAGTCAACTTTTTCCATGACGAATATACTCGCCAAAAACAGTTAATTGCTTAAGATTGGTCTAAAACTGCATATAAAGCAACTAATAGTGTAGTATAAAATTTGTTATCTATTATTTTATATCAAACTAGCAGGTACTCGGCGCGTTGCTACCACAGAAAAAATAATTTTGGAAATATCGCCTGAAATTGAAAATAACTGTCTTGTTTAATTAAGAATGTTAGAATAATATTTATTTTCGTATCGGAAATGAATTTATTCATTGAAATTGAGAGATATATAAAGGAGAAGCGTAAATAATATTATATTTTTTGAAATTTTTTATTCAAGACATTAGGGTTGGCAACATTTTTTCTGTTTATTCGTTTTTCCAACTTCGACAAAAACAAATAAGAGCAAGTAATAAGTATTCTAAGTTTCATCGCAATCAGAAGAGTGGTACGGCACTGCATGAGAGACATACAGACAAACATTCATTTTTATTTAAATAGATTTAGTATAAAAGGCAAACTAAATCTTTATATATAAAAAACCTCCCTTATATATTCAATATATTTATAATTTTAATTTTTTTTCACATGTATAGAATTTATATCAATTTTATGGAGATTATCAATGTTTTTTTTAAAATTCTAGTACGCAGCTATTTCAAAGATCAAACAATTGGTTAAGAAATTAATGTATCATATTAACATGTATCCTAATGATATTTTTGAATGTTTTTATTTCTTTCTGCGTTTCGTCTTTCTCTGGTGATTGCCTCTAATAAGTTCAACCACTTATAACCGATATTTCTCTTAGAAAGATATCAAATGATTTTACAGCCTCTAGGGTAATGGAAATGAAATCGGTAATTGCTATTCGGAAATACTATGAATTACTAAAAGGTAAAACGGAATATATAATCTCGTTTCATTGATATTTTGTTTCCATTCAGTCAACATTATTGAATAAATTGGAAGCAAAGCATTTAAGAAATAAAACTTTTTTTATGTACATAATTCTGATAGATCATTATCATATTTTTTATTTCAAATGTTAAAAGGTAAAAAGATTTTTGATACACTTTAAATCAATTGTTACCATCTATAAAACTTTCTTATTATCATGCGAGATCATTATGTTGTTTTAGTTTTTAGGTGTTTTTAAGCCTCAAAAGGCATAGGCAACAGTTTGACGATTTATCGACATTCGGTTTTCGCTTTTAATTATTAGAAAATAATGTAGAAAGTTGTCACATTTGGCGATCTATCGCCGATTAAAGTTACAACTTGATTTCCAAATCATTCGTTCGCTGAATTCTTTCGAATTGTCTTAATTCATTTAAGTCATTACTAGTTTAAACTGGTTTTAAAAAATCATGGGACTATCAGATTATATATTCGTAAATATTTAGAAAAAAGTTGGCTTTTTTCCCCCATCTGAAAATCGGTCGAGTTCCAAAACTTTGTCAGCTATAGAAATTAAAAATGAAAGAGAGGTCTCGTGATTGTTTGAAACTGGTTTAGAAATAAATTAAGACAAATAATGATTTAAAAATATAATGTTCTCAAATGATAACTTGAAATATGCTATCGCAAATTTCATTTTTTAATTATTTTTTAAAAAAAACTTAATTTACTCAAAATATTTTTTATAATTACATTTTGATTAACTATGGAAACCAATAATATCTCAAAATTTTGAACCAATTTTTTATTGAATTTTAAGGGGCTGATTTGATAGATATTGTTACAATTTTTAAATTATTTTTTATCAGAAATTTTAAGTCTACAAAATTTTGATCTTATAAGGAATATAAATATGGTTATATGACAATTAAATTTAAGGTGAATGCATTGAAAGCGTTTGGTCGTGCACCTAATATGGTAGCGAACGTCACAGATTTTGAGGCTTGGAGTGACGTCAGTTTTGACGTCATTACATTCGCCGCCCGAGAAATAGATCAGTCCACGCCGCGTCAAAAGTCACGTGACTCCGCTATCCGGAATTTGTTAGCGCCAGTTTTCGGATTCTCTGGAATGTAGAAGTAAATCAAACCACAAGTTTTAATGTGCGATACCGACACTAAAAGCAAAATTTGTAAATTTGTTATGAGGGCATTTTTAATAATTCAGAAAGCTATTAAAGCAATCGATTGTGATATTATGGTTTATTTCTTTTAGTAATAACTTTCTTAAAAATTTAATAGCGAAAATGTTTATGAAAAATATTATACTTTTCAATTTTTGTTACTTTTTCAATTTTATTTTTAAAAGAAATATATTTTTTTTCTATAATTTTGAGAAATTAATTAAATATAGATTAAAGTGTATTCATTTGAAATATTTTCTAATAAAACAAGCCGGCATCTGGCGCGTTGCTGCCGCAGAAGAAATGATATTGGAAATATCGTTTGGAATTCGAAATAGTTATTTTGTTTGATTAAGAATGATTTTTATTTTCTTGTCGACAGTGAATACATTAATTGAAATTAAAGGATATATAAAGATGAAGAATAAATAGTATTTATTCTATTTTTTTATTTTATTCTATAAAGAAATATTCATTTTTATGTTGTATTTAAGTGTTTTTTTAGGATTGTAAAGTTTGGTGTTCTTTCAGAAAGGTAATGAAGGAAACTATTTATTGTATCTCGTGATTTATTTAATATCCGTTCAGAATTTTCAAGTAAATGTTAGAAAACGGGATTAAAATATTTTCTTTTAAAATTGATTAAACATAGAAAATAGTTATGCCATAAAATCTTTAATATAGTTGAAAAGATAATTTTTTGAAATTAACTGTGCTATAAAAATTTCTGAAGTTACTTCAAAAAACTCTAATATTTCATTAAATGTTTAGTTAAAATTTAAAACCTATAGAATTTGTTACCATAAACTTTCTCGAACACTTTCTAATAAAATTATTACCTCAGAGAAAGACTTACATTGCATTTAAGCTACAATAACTACGAAATATTATTTTCTAGCTTGAATTAAGCATCAATACTGAATCTGTTTGTCTTCTTGGCGAGTTATTTAATAGTTAATAGATGCTATTCATGATTATTTGATCCATGGTTAATAGATGCTATCCTTGGTTAATAGATGCGATAAATAGAACTGAAAATATTTTTTATACTTTAGGTTATTGTAGACGCCTTGTATTGCCTTCGCGTTTGTTGTCGAAATTTTTACCTTCGCGTAAGATCTTGAAGTTTTATCAATATAACTGTACGGCAGCACATACAGAAAAAAAATCATTTTTATTTATATAGATGATTAAATATTAAACTAGATTCGAAATATTATCATTTCTGTGAAATATGATTGTTTATAAAGTTCAAAACATTTTCAATTATGAAAAATATTCTTTAGTTCAAGAAAATATTGTATTCAAATTATATAATACTTTATTACCAGCAGTCTACGGCAGTCAACAGTTCATCCACCACATTAACAATATTAGTATTAATATTTGTGAACGACATCTTATCACTGAAAGAAATAGCTAATCCGTTGGCCTCGCCTACTGGTAGTCGTGATCTGTGCTTCTCGGGTTCCAATCCTGGTTTGGATATGATTGTTTATCCCCTTGTGTTATATCTATGAGGTGTGAAAAATTACCTATTCTCCGCCCCCGATAAAAATGGGTTGTGCAAGTGAATATGTGTCATTTTCGTATCAGCCAGAAGTCAGAACTTTTCCCCTCGGAAGCTCTGGGGTCTTTACCCTCAGAAGGTATTGCACCCCTCTTTCCCTGATCTCTTGTCATGGTTTGAATTGTTTTTCAATCCAAGAGGCATAAGCAACGGCAATAAAGAACTATTTTGAAAACACAACAAAATAAGTGAGCTGACAAAATGACTTTTCTTTACTGGTGTACTTTAATGGTACTTTTCCGTTATTCGGACGCAACGAAAAAATCGCCAAATGATCGCATGTCAGAAAAAGCGGAAAGTCACCCAAAGTACAAAATTACGTCAAATTCATGTTATTAACTTGGCGACTTCGTTCGCGTTTTATTCACATCGCCGACATTTGTTTTGCCATTTGCTTCTCTTGGCGACATCTTGCGCCTATATAACGGAAAGTACCTTTTTTCTTTTTAAAAATTACTTTTGAACTTAAGTTGTACACGATATACTATTACCAACTTTCGGGAAAGTAATATATTATTTAATGCGCTACTTCAGTCTATTAAAATTGGCCGCACCTTAGGAAGTAATTAAATAAAATCAATAAAAAAATTATTGGAAGGATAGAAATAACTGCTAGTAGCTGGAAAAAAGAATTCTGAAACATGCATGTAAGAATAACCGATTATTCTATACTACCTCCTCTAGGTTATAGGCTCCTAGAACACGTAATCCGATACGTTTGCTCGCTTATTATGTACATTTGGAAATCAATTTCTACTGCGTGTCCGTCGCTAACATGTAAGAATAACCTGTTAAATAATATGCTGCAAGGCCAGGGCAGCTTGGTTGGTAGGGCGTTGGATTCGCATTCTTTGCGAACCTCGCCTCGTGTGTGTAGTGGCTGGCTCACGTGCAAATCTGTTATGGTCACAAAGTCCTCCATGTCGAGAATAATACTACCGGGAATACTGGTTCAGAGATGATCGTTATTTGATCCAGCTTTAAATTACGATCTGTGGAAGAATGAATGAAGTTTGTCCTGTAAAAAACGATTGCGACGAGTGAGAAGCTAAGTCATAGCCTTGGCCCCTAGATGGCGCTACAGAAAAAAACAAGAGATGTAACAAATTTCGGCTTAAAATCGCTGACTGTAATAGACAGCGGGCTTGTCAATGGCAAATGCCATTAGTAATAATAACAATAGCAACAAAATGCTGCACATAAGGCCAAATTCTGTATTTGTACGGATAAACGTTTGTTAAATAAATATGTTTGTTTATACCGACACCAAATCTTTTACATAAGTATTCGCCCATCTCTCCCAGGTCATAGTTCACTGCAAATTGTTTGTTAAATGATTCGCATACAGTGTTGATAAAATTTAGAATACGTTTTATTTAATTATTGGGTACTTTTCCGTTAACTGACGGAACGGAAAAAATCTCCAAAAAGTCGACAAAAATGCAAAATTACGTCAAATTCTTAGCGTTTTGTTCACATTGGCGACATTTGTTTTGCCATTCGTTTTGCTTGGCGACTTGACTCGCATTTCTGTCACATTGGCACTTCTTGCGCCAGTATAATGGAAAAATACCAATTATTGTCACCAATGACTGAACTGATACTGACATTTCTTATTAAGAGTAAATGTCTTGCTACCCAAGTAGATAATTCGTCTTATTTTGAAATTTTATGGGGACTTGTGGCTAAAACGCATAGAATGAGACATTAGATCCTACCAAATAATATTACTCGTGTCTTGACGAATACTCCATCGTATAATGTAAGTAAACAAATACTAAAATGTTTAGGAGTAGTTTATCCTTAAGGTATACGACTACGTTAAAAAAACTGATTATCGACCACATTGGTGATTTCTTATTTCTTGTATTTCAGACATTTCTTTTCCCAAAACAGTTTATCTTTTCTAAGAAAAGGAAGGTCTGACCTATCATCCAGGGTCACAGGTTTTTCAACTAAAATTTGTCTTTAGCTTCAATTTTCTCAGAACTTTAATTTTTTAAATAATATGGACAATGAAATGAACCAAAAGTTGCATTGTTGATGAAATACTTTTTCTTTTATAGGTGTTTTTTGAAAATTAAGCTGCAAATTTATGGTAAAAATGCATATATGCCCATATTTTTACCCATAACTTCTTTGCAATTCAAAATTTTTCTTAGGTTATGGCTCATTTCATTCATCATTACATTCTATAACTTGTGTACAAAGAAAAATAGGATTGCTGCATTATAATTTTGTGTAGAGTGTTAACCGTTTTGGTTAAATTTCATAAAAATTTACTACACATTTTCCCATTTCTCAAAATATATTATATTTCTAAATAATTGTTTTTGTATTTATAGTGTTTATTAGTGATATTTATCTAAAAAATCATAAATACTTAAAAAAAAATCCAATTTTTCAAACTTTTTCCTTCTAACGTAGTCGGATACCTTAATATGGTATTTATTATAATTAGAACAATGAACAAATAAATATATATCAATGTCCATGATTCTGAAGTGAAATGCCATATACCATAACACCAAAAATAAATATTATACTTTAAAACAGTTTCCGATGTTTTCTTAAATTTTCACAATCTGTGTATTGAGCAATGTTAAAACAATAAGGTAAATCTTGACTAATTTGATACCGTTTTTACAACTTCATAAATTTAAAATGAATTAAAAGTTTGTTTATTATATTTAGTTAGTTAAGGTATCCGATTGCGTTAAAAACACAGGTTATCGATCCCATTGGCGAATTATTTTTTTATTGTTATTTCTTGTATACCAGACTTTTCTTCTTCCAAAACAATTTATCTTAACTACCAATAGGAAGACCTAACATATCCTCCAGGGGCACATATTTGTCAGCTAAAATTTGTTTTTCACTTCCATTTTGTCAAAATTTTAATTTTCATATAAATTCTCCACCGTTAACATGATATCTCAAAAACTAATAGAAGTATTTACATAAAAATTTCAGCCTGTGTTTTAATTAATATGGGAAATGAAATGAACTAAATGTTTTATGTTTGGTGAAATACTTTTTCATTTATAGGTGTTTTTAGAAAAACTGAGTTGAGAATTTACGGAAAAAAATTGAATATACACTATATTTCAACCCAGAGTGTTATTGCCTCTCAACATTTTTCTTATATTTTGATTCATTTCATTCATCATTGTATTCTATAACTTGTGTGCAAAGAAAAATAGGTTTTATGCATTACAATTTTGTGGTGAACGTTAACCGTTATGGTTAAATTGCATTAAAATTTACTATTTTTCAAAATACACTACATTTTTCAGATAATTGTTTTTGTTTTTATAGTGTTTATAATGCTCAACACATCTAAGAACCATAAAAAGTTTTTAAAAAAATCCAACTTTTTAAAAGTTTCCCTTCGAACGTAGTCGGATACCCTGAGTTTAGATAAATCTGATAAAGTTGAGTTATTTTCTGCCTTCCATATTATTGAAATGAATCAAAGTGTTCAATCGCTGACAGTTAAATCTTGTGCATCTGAAGGCATGTATTATAAACAATTTAATTTCCAACTAAAATTGCAAAACTACGGCATAATTATAAAAAAAAGTCGAAATTAAAAAATAATTTTCCTGGAAAACTAAATAAAAAAAATTCTAATTTGAAGGACATATCTGTATTAAAAGGAATAAATATGAAAAATGGTATTTTCTTGAAAAATAAGAACATGAAAATGATTATAATCTTTTGAAACATTATTAATTTTATATAATTTTATTACTTAAGAGAAACATGGCTAATATACATATCCAAGATTCCAACTGTAAATGGGGTTGAAGAACTATTTCTAAAACGTTAATTAGAGATAGGGTACACATCTAAATCAAATTTTTGGGGAAATAACAGAAGGTTAGAAAATATATATTACAATGAATGGAACAATGTAAGACTTTTAAAATAGAATGAGTTGTGACTTCCAAAATTAGATTCTTAAAAGTTTTTTTTTTGAAAAAGCCTTTAAGACCAGGTTACATAAAATATTTAATTGGAAATGTTAGCGACCATAAATATCATCGAACCAGCTGGTAGCTAAAAGGGACTAATTGTGATTCTATGTAAAGAAGGACTATTAAGGCGGATGATGGTTGTAGGCGATAATCAAAAATAAAATAACCGAACAAAAGTGGTTTATTTTCGTTATGTTAACGTTTCTTTTAGAGCAACGTTAAGATTATTTTAGGATGAATCTTCTAATTTGTGAACTGTGGTCAGATGATGAGGACGACACCTGAACTGGCACTTCCCCATCCCCTCGGAAGTTCTGCACTATATCAACAGAGGGATGTTTTTTCCCCAATGAATTTAACTTGCACCAGATCCACTAACTGGCAGTTCTTCGGTGATATCAGATCTCGAACTTGAAATCTTATGTTTGCGATGCCGAAATCTCGCCACCACGCCACCACAGTCTGACTTTTTCCCCTGTTTCTTTCGTCAAATTCATATTGTCAATGGTTTTCTGTCAAACAAATATAAATTTCTGTGAAATTGAAATTTATATTTGTTTGACATATGAAAAAAAAAGAAGAAGAAAAAAGAAAGAAAAGAAAACTGAAACATTCTGTAGAATTCTATTTACTTCTACGAACATAATGGTTTCGAACACAATTTTATTTCGTAAGTAAACAAAATGTCTGTATTGAGTACATGAAATTTTAATATCGGCATTTATGTGCAATAGTAACATTTATAAGCTTCATTAATAAAAGGACATACATTAATAAGACGTACAGGTTCCTGAAAAAAATTATTACAAAAAATAGCCTTAAGTTTACATGAAACTTTATGCATCTGTCTTAAACAACGCAGAATATAATGTCACTTCTTTATATGATAGGAATATCCGAGATCTGTTAGAAGCAAAAGAATAAATGTTTATATAATAAGTTTGAGTAACGTCACAAACTTACATAAATTCTATTTTTATACTTATTAAAAAATGTCGCTGTTTATTCTTTTTCAGTTAGCAGAATTCAGCAAAGATCTTAAGCCAAGAAAAATAAAAGAACTATGGCGATAAAAAAAATTCCTAGAGATTAGAGTGCATCTTGGAACGTTGCCATGTGATGCACGATATATGCTAGAAATCTAGTCGTATAATAACTGGTCGTTTATTTGTGTTGTTTTTTGCGATTTTGCCATCATCCATGCGAAAAAAAGTATCGAAGCCTGCTGATCATTTGCGATGCAAATTACTCATTTTGTTGACTCGTGATTCACTGGAATAACAACAGAAAGTAGACTTTAATATTAAGCTGGATTTTAAGCTAAGAAAAACCCTTAAGATATAGATTAGTAGAAGACTATTCTTGGCAATCCTACAGGAGAAACGTGACAGGAGTATTTAGTTTTTATAATACATGAATGAAAATATTTTCATTTGGAATTAAATATATTTTTTTGGAAAAGGGAAGTTGTTCTTATATCTAAATAACTGTTCTCATCAAATTTTTAATTACATTGTTGAAACTTCTCTGTCTTGCCTACGAAGCGTCTGACATGAAATTTCTTTTTGTGAATTTCCACAGTTTAGAGTTTTTCCCATTTTTATTTCATACTCATTCCATTCCTCATATTTCCTTATCATAATTCCATTCTGTATACTCATATACGAGGCATATAGAAAGTATTGCAATTGTTATAGAGATATGTTAAATTTACAGCTAGTGATTCAGCCGTTTGACATTAGAATAACTGCAGAGGAATTGGTGACAAATAAAAGTCTCCAAAGATCGGGTTCGACAAAAGGAAAAAGTTTGAATTAAAAACAATTTATTAAGAGGAAATAAAATGAAATATATGAACTATTTACAATGTGACGGAGATACAGAGACAGTCAATACAAGACCTGATACCACCGAACCGGGCAGCCTTACAAATGTAATGATGTGTATTTATATCAAGTCTTAATTCTTGTATTTACATATCGGGTTACATAAATGTCAGATACGATGGCGATAAATAACTATGTTTAATGTCAAGTGAAGTGGTTTACTTAAAGACGCACAACAGCAGGTTCAAATTGTATTGCATAATTTTAGAACAAAGTACGAGACACAAAGAAGTTTGGAAATTTAGAGTCCCAAGGCAGAAATTTCATAATAGTAATCGTCAAAAAATTCGGATTCAAGGTTTGACGAATCTATATATTTTAAATCTCCCTAAGCTCTAAAAGCACATTTTTGGAGTTGATATCTATCCATCCTTCTATCTGTCTTCCTATGATAAAGATAACTTAAAAGCGATTTGAATTGTAATCTATACACCAATTTTGTAGATTTCTAGTAAATATAGGCTGTTCGAATATGTCGACACGAAAACAACAGAATAAAGTGAGCTCGATTTGATACACAGGTTTAAATTTTATTGAGTAAATATTCAGGCAAAGAGTTGATTGTCTGTAGTTTAAAAAGCATTTAAATACAATAACTTAAACGCTCAGTGACTTAAATATATCTAATTTGGTACGTGATTTTTGTTCAGTGTTAAGTGTGAGGTTCAGTGTTAAATCTTATTTTCAATAAGTCGGGGGGAAAACGCATCTAAAACAGAAATTCGAATTTTTTAAAACGAAAATTTAGTTCAGAATTAAAATTGTATTCAGAAAATCATATACTATTTTTCCTATGTTTAAGTTATTGCATTTTTAGTTATGATGCTTACATACTTTTAAAAGTAAAAATCGATTGATTGCAAAACGCTGTGACGGATTTGGTTCCAAATTTGTCACTTACCTGCATTTTAGGTATTCAGACTCCATTTGAATTCTTCTTTAAAAGAAATATGCAAATTTGGCGTAAAAAACAAGTGCAAAGTTTTATCCATTCAAGTTTAAATTGCTTTTTATATATCAAATTCACAGACAGACATAATGCCAAAAATGAATTTTTCTGTCTTAGTAAGGTTTGAAATGTAGATATTTGTCAAAATCTCGATTTCGAATTTTTCGATGATTAAAAAAAATTCTTTTTGTATGCTTCGTATCTGAGAAAGCAAAAATTCAACATATTTTTTGATCAAATACTTTTTTATTTGCTGCATTATACATATTTTTTATCTTATTTAAACTGATTCTAATGATTTATGCAAATGTTATCATCGTACTTATCATCGTACTCTCCTATCGTGTTGTAATGGAAGAATTCTGAGCATTTGAGTTTTTACTTGCATTTTAATTATAGTATTATTCACCAAAGCCTAATAATAAAGAAGAATTTATGTCCCTGTTTGTATTTCCGCTTTACAGAGAAAGTCTTCTGATCGAATAAAGGCAAACTTAAAACAATTATGTATTGGAGGACGAAAATTTGCTTTCAGAACGAATTTTAAACTTTTTTTTATTAAATTAATAAATAGGTAAGATTTTGGTGATATTTCTGTGATAAGTTTCGAAAATACCATTGAACAAAACTGAGTTTAGCAGCTTAAAATAAATAAAACAATGCTTTAAAAAATGATATTGATTTTATTACTGAGCGTTTATTTCTTGATTTTCAAAATTTTGATCAGATACTTAATAGCAGGATTTTTTACGTAGTTGAAAATAAAGGAAAATAAGTTATACCTATTATACGTACGTTAATTATAAGAAGAATGTAAGTGCAAAGTTATAGCTATGAGAATGGCCACGTATATTTTTTCAAACATAAATTAACTCTTTCAAGACAGTGACATTTTTATAATCGTTATGATGCTGTTGGATGAGAGTCCATTAGAAAGGTCATATTACACAATAATTAGAAGAAGTGTATGCAAGTGTGTAACATGATTTAAATACAATCCAATTTCTTAAAACTACTTCAAAAATAAAGCTATATATAAAAGTTATAACACAAATAACCAGACAAACCAACTAGTCATTAGATGATTGGTATGAAATAAGAAGTGAATGAGCTGTCTACATATCTATAGATAAAATCAGAAAAAATAAACATTCCAACAGAATGAAATAACAAACTTATTGGCTAATCCTTTGATATCTTTGATATATCTGGTTTTAATATCTAATTTGGATACAGTTTAAACATTTCTTAGTAAAAGTAGTTTTGGGAATAATTATTTGACTATCATAAACCAGTCTTTAGCTTCAAATTTATTTGAATTTTTTTTTCATTTAAATTTGTCCAATTCAGAATTTGTTCTTTTTACTTGTATAGGAAAAGTTTTTTTTTTAATCTTTGAAATTACTTAATTTATTGCTGATTTATACAAGAGTGGAAATGTGACAACAGCAGCCAAACAATACATATTAGTAGCAGCTTAAAACATTTACACCAATGCTTCGATGTAAGTGCCAACATTGCGCTAAACTTTTTTTCAGTGTTATGGAAACCACAGAATAATTGAAGCAATATACCAATTGATGTTTCCAATTAATGGTTATAAGCAAAGTGGTGTCTTTTTTTTGAAAGCAAATTACAGAGGCTTAAAACCAAATACAGTCCTTTAAGTTTTAAAAAAATCAACCATTTGTAACTCGGAATTGATTCATAAATTCTTAAAGCAATTGATTGCTACATTTGTATTATTAGCACAATTTTTCTCCAGCACAATATTTCATTGTTTGAATGTTTATTTTTCTGCTTTTATATATAGATATTGCTCTTTCACTTATTATTATGACTAGTTGGTTTGTATGGAATATTATTTGCGTTATAACTTTTATCTATGACTTATACATCCTTAGAAATAAGCTGTATACAACGGCTAGTGATTAAATCGAAGTTCTATAAAAATTTCAAGAGAATAATTATGATGCTTATACTTGGCACAGACACCAGTTTTATTGATTGTTGGTCTTTTGTTATCGCTTCATCAATGAATGTCACGGAGTGGTGCCATCTTTAAATCCAAATCATAATTACAAGGGCTTTTCATCAGGTACAGCAAGTCTCAGACCTAATGAGTAAATAAATCAGCCATTGTTGTTATTCAGCTGTCTCAATTCTGTTGCTACATTTGAACAATCTGAATAATGGTTGTTGCCCCAGTTATTCTTCAATTCATTAACTGCAGCATGCGAATCACCGAAAGCGCTACTATATCTTCAAGTATTCTACTTACACATCATTGGAAACAAGCTGTAAACCGCGCCAATGTGAAGAGTGTCCCAAAGTTAACGCAAGAATTGTAAAATGTTGCAAACCCTATTAAAAAATCATTTGACAGCGGCTGATATTTTAGGATTATTAAAATTGGAACATTACACAGTTGAACAACGTATTAACGCATGATTTGAATTTTATAAAAAAAGTGAGAACTTTTTTGTTTTAAATTGTTATATTTTTATTGAATCATAATGCTGCATACACATGATAGGGTTATGCATGAGACAAACGGCCTCCACGGCTTTGCTTGAACTTCGAAAATTTCCAGGACTATTTTGAATAAATGGACTCAATTTCATTGATGCAGCATTGAATTTCTTCCTTCCTTGCACGTGTACTTGTTGGAATAGATCCTTTATTTCAAATAATTGAATAAAAAGAAATTCAGTGGTGTTAAATCACACGATCTGAGGGATTCAATTCTCACTTTTTGAGCTATGGCCGCCAGACTTTCATTATTTTTGAAATATTGGTTAGCAATGAAACCACGTTGTTCTATCTTGTAACGCTCCATTTTTACCAATCCTAAACTATCAGCTGCCAAATGTTTTTTTTCCATAGAGATGCCAACACTTAACAGAAAGAATGGTGGTGAAATCAAATCTTGCCTTAATTTTGAGACTTCTTCACAAATAATTGAATTATAAATATTTCAAAAAAAATAAATATGTTAAATTAGCTGGAATAATATGTTTCCCATCATTTAATTTCCATTCCTTCTGCTTACGGACTTATAATCCTAGATTTCATGCGTTATAAAACTTTTATGTAATGAAAAAGAGTCATTCAAAGAATGTATACAATACTATACAAACCAAATATCCTTATCTTTTTTATTGCAACATAAATTTCTGCAGACAATCTTCTTCAAACATTTCTCATCACACATTTGTTCTTTGGACAATATACTTGTCGTCTGAAATTCTCTATTGTCCACTCCCCACTAGCACCCCCACACTTCATTCGAAATGTCTCGAAGAAAATAAGATAATTTTTTTTCCCGAACAAAAAACGAAAAATTACCCGTCAAAATTGTAGCTCTTTCTCGGGAACTCCGAGCTCTCTTGGGTCACATTGGAGCTTAGAAGAACCGAGCAGCAATTTGGTGTTAAGTGCGTTTGCGGCTTAGTTTTTATTGGAGATTAGCGGTCGCATTAAGTGTCACGTTTTTACATCTATTCTGAAGTGAGATATCTGCGTCTTCTGGGAGATGCTGGAAAGTATTTTTTAGTCGTGTTGGTAGAAATTGGAAAAAATAAAAGTTATATTTCAGGCGAGAAGATGAAAAGTTAATTTTTAGATTGGAAATGGGAAGGATGAGTTAGGGGGGTTAATATCCCAAACTTGCAGAAAACTATTAAGTTACTTTTATCAGTGCCTTTTCACCCTTGATTGGCACAATATAGTCAACAGGTTCTAAACATTAAAACCTCAAAAATATTTAATCAGTCTGCAGTATCTTGTTTCCTGTGATTTTAGGATTGGATTAACAAAATTTATTTTCACATCCTAATTGGAAATTGTACTGTTATTCTAATAACTGCATTGATTTTTTTTGAAAAAATAATCTAATTAATTAGTGCTAAAAATATTTTATTTTCTAATTCTAACAGACTTTTCATTCCGATTCTAACTTGTCAGCTTTCGAGAAATAACTATTAATAAATGTTTTGCCAAATAGATCTTTTCTGTTTTCTGTAATATATAATAACCCGTATTTAACATCATTTTCAATAAATTATGTTACAAATTTGTAATATTGCTTCTTAGCACTGTGTTTTTAATCACTGGAAATACCATTTTACGACCAGCTATGTTGGATACTTATCGGGTGTCAGATTTGGTGATAAACTTGGCTAATAGATAATGCTGCTTGTAGATTTGGCGACAAAATAGATAATACTGGAATTTTTCAGAATTTTGTTGATAAACCCATTAGGAAACGAGATATGCCTGATTGTTCCAGAACTTTATCTGCTCGATCCCGAGAACTATAAAAGGCCATCAGTATAAGCTGAAGACAATCATGCATAGAGACTTCAAAAGGTATAGTCGCATAGCGAATCAGCAACTTATTAGTTGGATTGTTCCAGCAAAGTGCAGGTGTTGAGATGAACTCAAACGATTGCTGAATTGAGTTTGATTACTATGCCGAAATCTGGTGTTTATTATATAAGCAATATCAAGTCGTGTGACTAGTAGCCAATCTTGTAGTAGTGAGCCTTCAGTTGGATAAACCGAGAAAACATCAGATAATTGCAGGCGTATGGGGAGACCATAGAGAGTAACTACGCAGATTCCTGCTGAATTCTGTCTGGCAACTTTGAGTGCTATGGTTATTGTTTACTACCGATTACAGCTTGTAGAATACTGTTTTTGTAGTATTCTGCTGTTACTACTTGCGTGCGTCTCGGTTGTGTATTTGTTGTCTGCGTATTTTTGTTTTCTTGGAAATAAAAATCCTCGTTTGTTACTGAGGCCTGTTTATTGCGTTTCTTCATTGAATAACAAATTGAAAGAATCCCTAATTTATAACAATATATTTTTTCTCGCATAAGAAAATAATTCTTGTTAGAACAATCATTCTATTAAACACTTAGTAACTTTTGCGCAACTGATAAGGATGAAATATCATTCTTTCAAATTTATTTTTGTTTTATTTCTATTAAATGTTTCTGAATTTAGCTTATCAGCTTTCAGCTTTTTCAGAGTTAATAAGTATTTTGTCATACAGATCACTTCTGATTTCTGCAACATGCAATGACACGTATTTAACATATTTAGTTCGAAAAAAAAAAACAATATTATAGTTGTTCTAAATAAATATATGTTTCTTGCTCATGAAAATAGTTTTTCTTAGAACAATAACTCTGTTAGACATTTTGGTAGCTTTAGGCTATTAAATATGATGAAATATCGCTCTCTCAAATTTATTTTTGTTTTATTTCTATTGAATATTCTGTGAGTGAGAAAAATTCTCTTTTATTCTAAAATTAATCATTTATTCTTTGATACTAAAGTCGTATCCGTTGTTGTGATAAACATTGTCAAATCGTAAAATGAAACTATTCCTTTGAAGTTTGTTTTACATGGCTGTAATATTTATAAACATAAAATGCAGTCCTGTAGATGAGGTAAAAGTTTCAAAATTATATTTATAAAAGAGAAATGAAAACCAATTTCTAATTTTTGATTTCTTTATTGTAAAATGACATATAATATCTTTGAAATTAAGCTTTTATTATTAAGTGATTTAACATTCAAGTTCATTGAAGCAAAAAAGTATTTTTTTTCTATATTTTATTTTTATTTAAAGCAGCAGCAACAACGAGAACGTTATATAATACGAAGTTGGTTGATTTCTTTGTTCTTTTAACTAAGATTCTGGAATAATAAATAATTCTTTTGACGAAAATTGGAAATAATTTGACATTATGTTTGACGATCGGTTTGATCTCATTATACCAGCAGGAATATTCTCTCATCAGTCGAAGATTTAGATATTTAGACAGGCTCTAGACAGTGGTCATTATAAGACCTCTTTCTAATGAGAAGGTCAATTTAATTACACATTTTAGTACATTATTAATATGTTAGCTATTTATTCTTGCGTCTTTTTTCTCAATCTAAGACACTAAGCTACTATCTTGTCTGTATACTTGTAAATCTTCTACGGTCTGTTATCGATTTTCTCATATATTTAGGCAAAAAAACATCTTTGGCGTATGGTGTTGGCTGAAATTGTGCCAATGTGTTGGTTCAATTTCACCAAGCATCGAACTCGCGACCTTCCGATTTCAGCCGAGTAACTTATCCACTATGAAAAAGTGACCACTGATGTTTAGTAGCAGTTACTAGCTTATTAAGATGTCACCACAATACTCCCCCTACCAGTGAGTCTGTAGAGAGACGGACGATTTTTATTGCGCCAAGCGTTATGGCTAGCGTATGAGAGTTGCTGCTGCATCAAATGAGTCTGACGACTTTTCGCTGCTGATGGAGAGAGAAGTTGTTGCTGCTGTGTCAAATGTGTCAGATGACTTTGTGTTGCTGATGGAGAGAGTTATTGCTGCAGCGTCAAGTGAGTTTGACGACTTTGCTTTGGTTGCGTTTGCTGCGGGTAGATGGCGCCCCGACAGCTGTGGAAAATTCATCACGTCCGAGGTCATCAATTTGGCGTTGGAGTTCAGCTGAATTGTGCTAATTTGTAGGTTGAATTCCGCCAAGCAGTTAGTGGCAGTTAGTGGCTTATTAAGATGTCACCACACACCCTATTTTAATTTCTCATTATAAAATGTCAGAATTCTCTGAATGTATCATGGAGATGATAGAGAGAGAAGAAACATTCCATGATGATTGCAGGTTCGCAAGAACGAGCCCCTTCCTTTAGACTTCTGTTATCATTTAATATATAGATCATTAAGTATTATATTATAAGGAAGAAGTTTGAGTGTTAATCTTGGATACCATTCTTTGGATTATTGGGTCCAAATTCCTATACTGATGAGCAATTTAATCTTAAAATTGCATTTATTTAAGTCGTTACCAAATTTGGTCTAAACTTTAATACATATTACTAATCTAATGATAAAATTATAATCTAAATTTCATCCGTCCTCTTTTTGAATTAGTACATTTACTTATACATAGAAATACAGAAAGATTTCCCTTTAATGGATCCAGTTCAAAGTTTAGCAGAAGTTTACAATATTGCCGTTAGGATCACTTACCAAATATCATCAGTCTGATTCAAAGCATTTTTGAGTTATATATTTTTTCGGAAAATTAGATAGATAACAGATGTAATTCCAAAATATGTATTTCCCGATTTAGGGGTGCCAAAGATTCATCAAAATCTCGTGCTTAAATATTTCGATAAATATAATACGTTTTGTTTGTATGATCCGTCAACAAGAAAATAAAAAAGAAATTGGATAATGACATTTAAAAGTTTTATAAAATTTAAATGAATTATATAGGAATTTCAATATAGTTATTGCAGTTGTATACTTTTTTTTCTTAGTTATAGAGTTGATTTCTTCGGTAGAACTTTTAAATATGTTATTTTGAAATACTATAATTAATTAGAATTGAATCCACTATACTGAGAATTCTTCTTTGGCTTATAGAATGAAGTGATTAAAGACTTAATGCAGTTCTATAATCCATCTTTTTGGTATTATTTATTAAAATTTCGCCTGGTATTTATGTAGGAAAGGATGGGGGAAAATGCCCATTCAACCACATTTAGATCAGTGTCTAGGGTTACTGATTAAAAAGAAGAAGCTTTTAAATAAAAAAGTTAAATTCATTTACAACAAAGAATATTTCAAATAAAAGACGTTAACAATTAGGCCAAAACAGGATATTTACAATAGAGATAAAAGTATAACCTTTAGATGACACCAAGGGTGAAACCTAATCGAATGTCCCATGGCAAAATTATGTGCAACCGTTGCGCATTAAATTGCCATGATATCGAAACATATCACCCACTCTCTCCCTGTCTGCCGAGCGAATGCTTACAGCTCGCTTTTCTAAAACTTGACGTCACGTGTCTTTGGATTTATGGTGTTTAGTAGAATCCCTGGTGCCATCTATTACAATAAAATAAAACTAAATGTGGAATGGTAATGGCAGCTAATTAAATCTTTGCATTTATCTTGGAAAGAATTTATGTTCTATATTGACGATTCTTCAAATGTCACCTCAAATTGGTGACAAATAAAATTAATAAAAGCAGTTTTTAATAAAAGAAACAACAGTTTAACATATAGCAAATACTATAAAGCAATATATACTATAATATATATATATTTCATAAAATGAAAATATTATATTACGGACATGAAAGTGAATAACTTCTATTTAACTTCTAAATGTATTATTTTTACTATCTCTATTAGTTCCCATTACAATAGAGCAAAATTGTCATATGATAGTTAATATGTTTCCAATTTATATGAATGGGCACTAAAAATACATCATTCTAGAATTCACTATATTTTATAAACGGAGCATAAGTAATCATTTAAAAGATGCCTTTCTATCAAAAATGATGTAATCATACGTTTTCATAAAACGATCAATATTACTTTCGTTTTAAAGTATTATTTGTCCAATTTAAGTTTGAAATATTATATTAGCGAAAACATGTAAAGTATTCCATTGGCTTCGTTTGCCCAATTAGGGATTAATATTCAAATTGGAATCAAATTGATTTAAATTCTTTTCAATTGCTTTATTTATTATTTAAAGAAATTTGAAGGGCAATATTTCATGCGTAAGTACATTTTTTTTTCTTTGAGTAACATACAAATCATTTCCCCATTATCTCCTTTTCGCAACAATCCAGTTTCTATCAATCTCTTTTCAAAAATGTTATTTACAAAATTTAAATTTATAATGCCATATTCAAAAAAAGATAAATGACACGTTTTTTATTGCAGAAATAAATGTTTATTTCCAGAGTGAAAAGGAATGAATTCAAATCCTTCCAAATTGTTGCTTCTATTTGAAGGAATTCCAGAGGTAATATTTCTGGTAAAAGCTTAATTCTTTGCCTTGGGTAACATACAAATCACACCTCAATTAATCCATGTAATTTTAGCTATTAAAGCATAATTTATAAATAACTATCTGCTTTATTGCACATGTAAATGGAATATTTATCTAGCGATGCAATTAAATACAAATTAAAATACTTACATAGCAAAACTATTGTATTATAAATGATTAACTATCAAACGACAAATTAAAGAGTTTACAAGAGAGATTGTAAATAACATTTTGGAGAGCTTGTTCTTAAACAAATTGGATTTTTATATCGCTATGTGAGATTTAATTGAAAAAGTAAATAAAAATTTATCAAGCGATGCAATTAAATAAAAATTAAAATGACTTCTAGATTGCAAGGATAATGTATTTTAAACGATAAATTGTCAAACGAGAAGATAAAAGATTTAAAATCGAGATTGCAGATCACATTTTGAAGGTTTTGTTCTTAAACAAATATGCTTTTACGTGAGATTTTTTTTGCAAAATTAAATGGAATATTTATTCAGAAATGCAATTAAATACCAATTAAAAATACTTCTAAATTGCAGAGTTATTGTATTTTGATCGATTAGTTGCCAAACGACAAATTGAACTATTTATAAGAGAGATTGGTGATATCGTTTTGGAGATATAGTTCTTAAATAATTTGTCTATTTATGCCGCTATTTGAGAATTCGTTGCAAAAATGAATGGAATATTTACCTAAGGATGCAATTAAATACAAATTAGGTATACTACTCGATTTAAGTGCTATTGTAATTTAAGCGATAAGAAGTAAAATAACAAGCTAAAGGATTTGGAAGCGAGATTGCAGACGATATTTTGAAGATATTAACACAAGCAAATTGGATTTTTTAAATATTGCAATATGATATTTCCTTGAAAAAGCAAATAAAATTTTTATCCAGAAATGCAATTAAATATAAATTAAGAATACTCCCCGATTTAAGAATTATTGTATTCTAAAACGAGAAATTGTCAAAGAACAAGCTAAATGATCGAGAAGAGAGACTGGAGAGAAAATTTTGAAGATATTGCTCTTAAATAAAATAGTTTTTTTTTATATTGCTATGTGTGACTTCATTCCAAAAGTAAATGGAATTTTCCCACAGTGTTGCAATTAAATAAAAAATTAGTATACTCCTAGATTATAGAGCTATTGTATTTTGAACGATAAATTGTCAGACAACAAACTAATTGATTTAGAATCGAGATAGGCGATAACATTTTGGAGATAATGCTCTTAAATATTTTTTTATATTGCTATGTGTGACTTCATTCCAAAAGTAAATGGAATATTTATAAAGAAATGCAATCAAACACAAATTGAAAATACTCCTAAATTGCAGAGGTATTGTATTTTGAACGATTAGTTGTCAAATGTCAAAAAAAATTACTTATAAGAAAGATAGGAGATAACATTTTGAAGATCTAGTTCTTAAAAAATTTGACTTTTTATACTGCTATGTGAGATTTCATTGAAAAAACAAATAGAAGTTTTATCCAGCAATGCGATTAAATACAAATTAAGAATACTCCTAGATTTCAGATTTACTGTATTTTAAACGTTAACTTGTCAAACAACAAGCTTTATGATGAAGAAGAGTGATGGGCGTTTACGTTTTGAAGATATTGCTCTTAAATAAATAGTTTTATTTTATATTGCTATGTGTGTCTTCATTCCAAAAGTAAATGAAATTTTTACCCAGTGATGTGATTATATACTAATAAAATATACTCCTATATTGCAATACTATAGAATTTTGAACGATAAATTGTCAGACAACATGTTAAATGATTGAAAAGATTGGCGCTAACATTTTGGAGATCTTGCTTTTAAAAAAATGTTTTTTTATATTGCTGTGTTAGACTTTATTGCAAAAGTAAATGGAATATATATTCATCGATGCAATTAAATACTAAGTAAAAAGACTCCTGGACTTTGGTATTGTGTAAAAAAAGATAAGTTATCAAAAGACAAATCAAATAATTTAAAATAGAGATTGTCGATAATATCTTGGGGATCTTTTTCTTAAACAAATTGGTATTTTTGAATTGCTACGTGAGACTTCATTGTAAAAGCAAATGGAGTATTTATACATCGATGCAATAAAATACTAATTAAAAAGACACCTAGACTTCAGGTATTGTATTAAAAAAATAAGTTATCAAACGACAAATCAAATAATTTAAAATCGAGATTGCCAATAATATTTTGGGGATCTTGTTCTTATATAATTCGGCTTTTCATATTGTTATGTTTGACTTCATTGTTAGAGAAAATGGAATATTGATCCAATGATGCAATTAAGTATAAATTAAAAATACAACTAGATTTCAGTGGTATTATATTTTAAGCTATAAGTCGAGAACAATAAATTAAAAGATTTAAAAGCGAGATCTCCTACAACATTTTGGAGATCTTGTTCTGAAACAAATTGGCTTTTTGTATTTCTTCGTTTATTGTCTGCATTTGGATGTTTGAGACTATAGTGATGTTAAGGATTTTCAGAAACTTTGGTTCTAAAGGAATTAGAAAGATTGTTGTTCACAAGAAATAGTTACCATTTTATTCATAAAATGTAGACTAAACAGCTTATAGATGGTCAAAAACATTTAAAAAATATCAACACGACGTGTAAGCAGATTTTCGCAAAGGATAGACGTAGGCAAATATCCATTACCTAAAGTAAACAGCAATAATCTTGTTTACTTTGACAACATTTCAGCACACAATTGTCTATTCTACTTTTAAATGTTTGTCAAACTTTCTTTTAAGTCACGGATGAGTTGCTTTTAACATTTTCTTAGAAAAAATTCTATACTCTAGAGGAATCTTGAAAGATCCATTAAAGTATCTTATTATGAATATGAAAGACAAAAACAATTTGTTACATTTTAAGAAATATAATGTACTAGATATCTAAAAGTTATTTTAATTCACCTAAGATTATGTAGTTTTTTTAATGGGAATATTCCTACAAAATTTCTTTGATAGACAGTTTTATTTTAAGAAAAAAATTCTTATTATTTTTGATACAGATATATCTTGAAGTTTATTTATTCTGTAATTCATATTTATCGCAAGTTTATTCTAAAATTTGAGCAACCTTGTCACCAAGGAAGTAAATTATCCCTATTATTTCACTATTCAGTAGAAAATAGATTTTTAAGTTTTATGAAATTGATGTCAATTTCAAAATATTTTGATTAAATCTTCAAAGATAATATAAAGAGGTCACAAAATACTACACAGAATATAAATTATTTCGCCGACAGAGCTATCACTTTCAGCACAAGATATTGTTTGATATCTTCTCGATGCTATTCGATATTCTTAATGCTATCGAAAGTCATGAATAATCGCGACAATGCTGTTAGCATTTCGATACTAATAATGATTGAATAGATTACAGTAATTTTTTTAAACTAGCCATGTACTTAATTTTTTAAATTCCAACAGATTGCACAATTAATGAAGAAAAAATATTTTTTATTCGAATGTTATCAAAATAAGCCAACAATATCTTGGGGGAAATAGTGTTTAATGAAGTTAGCGCTCTCCTGATTATTGTTTCAGTAGATTTTTTTTTCATTTGGGTTTACGAAAGTGTATTGAACACCAGTTGAAGATATTAATACAATCGAAATGAATTCACAGAAGCTGCGTCTCGAGTGACAGTCGAAATGCTAACCGATATATAGAGTATTGAGATACTGTTTTGCCATTTTTCGAGCTGCCGAAAGAGTTCACATTAAAAGTTACTTACGCATGCAAATTTATTAAAAACTTTACAATATATTGGAACAACTACGTGTCGAATTATAATAGCTTTTTACGATAATCTTTTTTGTTGCGAAAGACTTTTGAATGAAAGATAAGAAGCAAAATAAAACTAAAACTAAAATAAAACCTGATGCTTTTTGAAAACTTTTCAGACGTGAGTTTGTTTAAAATTGAAGTCCGTATACTCTTATTAGTTTATCCTGGCTTCGCACTGATACAGATTCTTTAGACTCATCCAGTTTCCTGAATAGATAGACTCATCCAGTTTCCTGAATAGATAGACTCATCCAGTTTCCTGATTCTCGCACAACTATTTCCATCACGCCTTTTAAACCAAATAAATTAGAACCAAATCTATTATACTTTTGGATTAACTCTAAACGGTACTTTCCAGCTACGGTACTATACGGCTCAACGAAAAAGTCGCCAAATAATCGTTGGAAAATGTGAAAAATCATCCAAAAGCTGCCAAAAACGCGAAATTACCTCAAATTTAGCTTTCAAATTCACATTATTCACTTGGCGACTTTGTTCGCGTTTTGTTCATATTGGCGACATTTGAATTACCATTCGCTTTGCTTGGCCACTTGACTCGCGTTTAGCTTACATTGGTGACATTTTTCGCCGGTATTACGGAAAAGTACCTTCTAAACTCTTGGACAGGACCGTACAGCAATAGAAGTATACTTCATATCATACAATAAATTTGGTACGTATACCCTTCATAGCTTTATACAACGTGTAATACACGTTTTCAATCTCCAATCATGAGCTCCTGGGAAATGGTAAGTAAGTAAATTGGTTGGAGAGCATCAATCAACCACCATGAAAAATTTAACAAAGATAATGTCGTTTGATTCTGCATATTAAAAATGCCAGAGCAAAATATTGTATCATATTATATCAACATGATGTCTAATATTCTGAATGCCATGCTGTATGGTAAAGGTATTGTCGCAGTTGTGTACGGAGTCATGTACATAGGAACCATTTACAGACTAAAAATTTCTGGCATAGCTGTTTCCGCAAAGCATTAGAAAAAATTAATTATGTTACTTTGCAAATTAATTATTTTTTATTATAATAATACTCATGTAGGCTGGTTTAGATATTGTAAATCGGAAATAAAAAAATGATATTCAGTGTCCGATAGTACAGTCATGTTTCAAATGTTTGGTATCAAAATGCTTTGACAGTCAAATATTCTCAATGACAACAAATTGACTTCTTCAATAGCTATTTGCCATCATTAGTTTTTGGTTTTTTTTAATTTTGAAGATTTTTGTTGATGGTCTCGAAATCATTATTTAAAGAAAACGATGTTTACATATTTATAAAATTTTATTCAATGCTCTAAGTTTCAAATATTTTTCAAAACTGGAAAAAAAGAAGTCTCAATAATTTATGCATTGTAAATGCACGTTAGGATATGCATATTCAATGGAAAATTTCAGATTAGGCAGGTCTCTGCTGTGTTGTGAGAGAGTATGCGGCTGGCATATTTTAGTTTAAAATATTAATAACCTTGTTGTTAGGCAAAAAGTTAAAAAAATATACATATTGTTTAAACATTTTTCATTTCCTTATGTCACATTTCGTTAGCAAATTCTGCAACATATTTTTTTTGTATAACGTATGAATGAATTTTATTATTTCTTCATTATTATAATAATCACATGCTTTTACTAACAAGTAAGAAAATTATTAATTAATTTTTTTAAAGTTTTTGTTTTCATTTTTGCTTTTTTCCTGTGACAAAAATGTTAAAAAAAATGTGTAAACAAAAACAAATTCTCCAGTTCAGTTGAGTTTGGTAGTGATTTGAGATTTGCGCTTGTCATCCGGCCACTTTATCTCCATTTTTCTCACGTCCCACTAAAGGATGCAGAATTTTGAAGAAATAATAGAATTTAAAAAGAAAGCGATAAACAGGAAATAGATGGTTTAGAAAGTTAAAAATATGCAAAACTTGACAATACAAGAATACCAAGAGCAAAATTTGACATAAGAAATTAAAGATCAGGAAGTTGCTGAAGAAATTTGATGATGGTATTGTTTTTGTCGCTGCTTCTTCCTTTAAATCAAAGAGCCAAGAGAAAGAAAGTGGTTCAACTCCCATTCGATTTCGGAGTTGATCATGAAAATTAAGATATTTTTTACAACGAAAATGGATATCTTCTATATCTTCAATTTCATTACAAACAGGAGTATTTGGTGATGTGACAAATTCTTCAGATAATTTCTGAAATACTCAGGGAACAATCCTATTGAACAATATCATACAATATTGGGTGGTATTATATCATTTAATATTCAACAATATAACAAAATATTGTAAATATTGTTTAATATCGTTCAAAATTGTACAATGTATGTATGCTACAAAAATGTAGATATTAAGTAAAAATCATTAATATGTTGATTAAGTGAAAAATCTGTTGAAATGTGAAACTAAACTGAGCAGTTAGTAAAAGAGGGTTCTCATAATACCTACTGTTCAAGGTCACTAAGAGTCTACGTTTGGCATTGTGCATACTTGTAAAAACTAAGATTTCAATATTTTTGCAATAATCCATCTATAATAAGTGTGAAAATAGCATGAAGTTCATTTTTGCGTGGTTCCGATAAGAAAAAATAACATATGAAGGTTCAAAATTCCTAGCTAAAAATGAGCACTAACCAAAAAGACTCTTTGACATTGAAGAATTTATTAAACAACAACAGTTAAATATTTTTATTTACAACGTACCACCTACTTCTTGACCTATTAAAAGTATAATCATCCCCACTCATTTCCGACACCGATAACTATTTCAGGCCGCGTTAACTACTCGCCTCCGAACTGAAGAAGACCAATTATCTATATCCATTGTCTTAGCTAACCAAGTGCGATAAAGATTGTGAAGAAGCGTCCTCTGGTTGAGAGACGACAAAGTTTAAATCTTATTTCCCCATTCGTTAGTTTCAAGGTCTTCTTTTAATGTGCTCTCTTGCTGTTTATCTGATTTGCAATGGACGTGGAATGGGAACTAGCATATGCACCGACTATTTGGCAGGGAGCCAAAACGTCCTTTTCTTCTTTTTAGAGCTCGCTCTATCTGCATTGTTCTGAAGACTGTGGGGTGTCGAGACCCCCTTTTTTGTTCTTTTTAGGGCTCATCACTTTTATCGCTCGGAGTCGGAATTTTAAGTGTCTCTTTCTCTGTCTCTTAACTTTTCACTCTTCTACGGTTGACTCTTGTTAATTTTTGCATTGGAAGTGGAATAATTATCTGATGCGGTAATTGTTTTGGAGATAAGGGTTAGTTTCCGGTTCATGTGCAAGTTTGAGAAGAAAAGATTTAGATTTACTTGTTTATTGTTTTTCTCTGAAGTCTGAATGCTTTTCTGAGATTCGCTAGCCTCCTTTGAGGACCAGGTAATTTGCAAGGATTAACAATTGGTAAAAGCAATTAAATATTTTATGTTATTGGGTTTAGTGACTTTTCTTAGCAAATTCTTATTTTTCAAAATTAAATTTTGACAGACATGAGCCCCATACCTTCCTGTTCATTGTTATTAATAAGGAATAAAACTGATTATCTTTTGTTTTTTCATCATCTCTATTACAATTTAACCTTCAATTCATAATGATTATTTAGAATAGTTTAATTCATTATGAAGTTTTAAATTTTATTTATAAGTATTATAGAATTTCGTTTGTTTTATTAAAAGCATATCTACAACAGAAATTTACTTTTCGTGAAAAAAAAAAATTAATCGTATCTTCATATTTTCATTAATAAAAATGGAAGAAAATTTGTGAGTGATAAACTTGTTACAATAATGGAAACGATTGATGATTCATTGAGATTTACAGCAATTAATCATATTATTGTAAAATTTGCCTTAAAAAGTTTTTTTTTTTTTGCAAATTCATTAAAAATAGAGAAAAAATATGATATTAAAAAATAATATCGTTGGAAACACTGTTTTGAAATTTTAAGATAATATAGAAATAATTTTTTATGCTGTAATTGTTTTAGAAACTTATAAAGGAAAAACTATTAAATTTCACTTAATTTTTGATTAATTAAAAATTTGCTCTGATGTATTCATTCTTGTTTTCCCGAATATGTTTATGCTAAATTCAGTTCATAATCTGTTCTATTGAATTTCTGTACAAACAGCTTTATAGAGATAGATAGATAGATAGAGAGCAGTGTTTTGAAATTTTGTAACCGCCAATTCGATATTATCCTACATGTCCATCGACTTATTATTTTACTTCTACCGTTAACAAAGCTTTACTGAATTTTCCCCTTTGTTTAACTGAAACATTGAATATGATGTTTACGGACATATTAATCAATACTTCACAGGAATTAAAGTATTGGAGCTTATTTAACGATTGACTTGGCGCCATTTGGCAACAACTAAACAAATTAAATGATAAGAAAGATCATTGGAACTTTTAATACCGTCAAGTTTCCTTAAACAGTTATTAAGTGCCTAAATTTTCTAATTATAAAGGAAGAGGGACATATTTATAAGGCCAGAAGGCAGCAAACCAAGATACGTGTCTTAGATGTTAACTGTGTAATGAAAGCAGTGATATGCGGTGATTTTAGCACTTACTAAAGCAATCGAACTTTTAGTGCGCTTAGTAAGAACAGTATTATCTATAGAAGTTTTATAAGTATATAAATATTACAGATACTTTTTTTAATATGAAGAAAATTATTAAGAAACGCGCATTAAAATAAAATGCCATTCAAACATAGCCCAGTTACCATTTGGCTTACAAGTTGGAATATTAAACCGTATTTTCAAATAAATGAATCAGTCTTAAACATTTTAATTCGTATTCTGCCCCTCAGCCCCACAACAATTTTGTTTATAAATGCACATGCTCTATACATTTTCCCAAAAGCTATGAAATCAGTATGAATGAAAAAAATGACGGAAAGGGAATTACAAAACGAAATCTGTATAGTGTGATGACGATGAAGTACAATTTTTCTTTTGTATTTTTTAAAATGACATCTGTGATTGGCTAGATTGGCAAAGCCAGCAGTATTTGGCCTTTTTGAAAAATCCTCCAATCGGTGTGAATAAGAAAAAGTAGCGATTCATGGTAATTCAATATCGGCAACTGAAGATCTCTATGCAAACCATTAGAGATTTTCAGTTGCCGAGATAAAGCACGAATATTCGCTTTTTCATTTTCTGCTTTACATAGTAAAGAGAAAATATGTTAATCATCAAAAAATTTGAATTCTTGCTTTTGATGACTCCCCACGTTTTTAACTTCTATGAGTTCGAAAAACACATTTTTGGGAAATATCTGTACGTCTGTCTGTGGCAAACACAGTTCAAAAACACTTTGAGATAGAAGGATGGTACACTGTCTTTGAACCAAGTTTATAGATTTGTATCAAATTTTGAACGAACTCTATTCGTAAGAAGTCTATATATCCAGCTGTTCGAATATAAGTCAGAACAATAAAAAAATTAAGAGAGATAAATGGATACATACACATATATAATCGACATATACACATATATAACATCTATAATCCAAAAATTTATCAGATTTTGGGTCAAATCCACCATATTACTTACCTTTGTCTGTCTATATTTTCTCAACTTTAACTCAATTTAACTAAAGCACACAATGGTTTAAATATATCAAATTTGGCACAAGATTTTGGGATTACAAGTGCAGTTTGTATACAAATTTTATTTCTATCTGTTGAGGAAAACGCATCTAAAAGACAAAGTTGATTTTCGGATATTATTTACCCAGGCTAGAGATTAATCACCAAAAACGAACGAAGAATGACAGGTTAGACCCAATAAAATTACTAAATGGAAGCCATAGGTTAATGTTTTGTAATTATTTCGTGCCGTTTCCATAGGAGTTGTTTTATTTCAAGTTTATTAAAGAGTATGCGAGAAAGTTTTGGTGGAATCCTTCCCGCTAGTTTAAACAAGCAGTTTATACATCTCAGTGGAATCTAGAGGAGACAAAAATATAGGTGAAGCACGTTTGGCTGTGAAATCCATTCGTTTGTAGAGGTCAGGAAAACACAATCTTGCTGTGGGAAGTTTTCAAGAGGAAGGAAACTGAACATACACAACTAAACTGCGTTCGAAACATTCATTTTTTGATGCTCTACTTACATTGCCTTAGTTGACCACACTCCATTGATCATAAACGATAATTTCGAGAAATCCTTAGTACTAAACTGAATATAACGAAACAAAAAGTCCTAAAATTCTATATTTGAGTGGTAATATTACATAATTATCTGAGAAATATTTTTACCGATGGATATGAACATTTATCATCCATATTCACAATTTTACATGCCAATTAGCCAAGATTTCAAATTAATGAGGAGCTTAAAAAACAGTGTTAGGGTCCATCTCCCATCACTGGTGTTCTTCGAAGATATGATCGGAAACCAGATATGACAATGCTTAAATCTTCATAGATATGTGGGAGTTTTGATTTTGGCTCAGAATAGAACCTGGGACCTTTGGGTTTGTAAGCCAGTAACATACCACAGGACAAAAGCATGGTCATCTCCCGTAGATGTTATTTGCCTTATTAAGATATCACCACAGATAAAACAAATGCTAAATCGTCACATGATAGATATGACAAATCCTTGAATCTTCAAAAATATGACAAATTCTTTAATCTTTACAAATATGACAAATCCTAAATCTTCACAAATATGACAAATGCTTGAATCTACACAGATATGACAAAACCCTAATCTTCACAAATATGACAAATACCTACTTGAATTATCATAGATATGGCACATCCTCGAATTTTCACAGATATGACAAATGGATGAATTTTCATGGCAATTATTTCGAATAGTAACCATTTTGTACATAAATTTTTCTAATAAATTAATTTTGTTTTCTACTCTTCATTATTTATATCGCATCGGAGTATATCCATCAAATTATATGAAATATCTTCATACATTATTTTGATTTAAACAACAGCTCCTTCCTATTTACGTCATTTCAGGTATTTTTTCTGAAATATACATGTCAGAAACTTCTATAAATATGCTAAGAATAGTTCAACCACTAACTGGTTACTAACTATTTAGGACATTATTTCAGGTAAACACGCAAATATCGTGATGGAATTTTCTACAATTTTCTTACCAAGGGAAACAACGTTTGAGCAGTTAACGAAACTATTTATCAAATTATCCAATTTTACTGCACGCTACTTGAGCATACCAAAGAAAACAGCGAAGGAGGTTGCTTTTCTTGTTTTTCTTTCTTGCTAGAGGCTGCTTTTGGGGCGTTTATTACTTCTGCGCTGATGCGTGCCAAGGATCATTTAATTTTTTGTGTTAATTAGGGACATAAAATAAATAACCGAAATGAGTTTCCTGATCATTATCGTATTGGAAAAATAAACATTCAGATAGATACTTGTGTATCAGTTCCCTGTACAGTTTAAAAAAGGAAATTATGTGTTTCATAATCAGAGTTATTTAGATTTATGGATTTAAACGATGAAAACTAATACGGAATACTGGTCTGAGGTTTCGTTGGTGGTTCCAAGATTTACCAGAAAAAATGATAAATCAGAAAGCTGATTTGACAACGAATAAATTATGTTCATACAATAGGCCTTTCCATTTCGATTGTAGTTTGAATTTTTGCATATATTTGACGATTTTGAATCCAATAATACAGTGTTTTAAAAATGTCTTTAAAATTTGAACCTTTTCGTTTTTAAATGTATATGAACAGACATAGGGAATCTTGAGATTACTTTCTTTTAAAGAGCTTTAATTTTTTTTCTTTTACTCTTTTAAATGCATACTAGCAAACAATTGGCAGTTTTCTGAATAATTATAGATTTACAATTTACATTTGGAGTTCTATGAACTTCTGATAAATTTCAATTTACAATACTCTTTTACACTTTTTCGTGTACATGGTATAGATAAAGTATAGCAATCTTCAAAACACACACACACACACACACACACACACACACACACACACACACACA
>JAPMOQ010013041.1:1357138-1388075 GCA_026543055.1 Argiope trifasciata | reverse complement strand
CACACACACACACACACACACACACACACACACACACACACACACACGCGCGCGAACTTGGGATTTTTACGAATTTTCACATTTTTAACTTTCCTGAGTTCGATAAACATCTTTTTGAAAAATGGCTGCCTGTCTGTCTGTGACAAAGAAAACTCAAAACCCCTTTGAAGGTTGAAATTTGGTATTCGATCCTAAATAACAGTAACAGTATAAAGAGAATTTGATGGAGACTTTGTGCAACTACCGCTTCAACTTCACCCAACTATCGACCTACTAACTATTGTTCTGTGCGTCTCCGCTTTTATAGCTCCTGAATTGAATGATCTAGAGTGAACAGGAGAATTCATCTTAATGAAGCTATAACTCAAAAAAGGTTACTTTTCTTGACTTGAAAAGTAGTTCTTTTAAAATTAAACCAGCTTTAGCTTCACAATGCTCTTTTTTTTCCAAATACATAGCAAATTTTCAGTGACCTTGTTCACCGCTAATAGATTTTCTTTTATAGTTTTCTTGAAATTCATTCTCTTACGTTTTTAAATGCATATGAGCAAACATTTGACGACCTTGTGAATTAGGAGATCTTGTGATCACTAATAGATTTTATTTTATAATGCTATTAAAATTTATTATCTTATGTTCGTAAATGCTTATTGGCCAACCTTTGGGATATTGTGAATACTTACAGATTTTCTTTTACAAAGCTTATTTTTTTCAAATGCAAAATGGCAAACATCCAATTGTGACCTCTAATAAATATTCTCTTATAACTCTCCTAAATTCCTTTTTTACGTTTTTAAAAGCACGCCAGCCGACATATGACGAATTTAGGAATCTATACTAATGTATAAATGTGAAAGTTTGGATGTTTGGATGGATGTTTGCTATTTCATCCCGCCAGAACGGATGAACAGAATTGGATGAAATTTAGCTGAAAGGTAGATTATAGTCTGGAATAGAGCATAGGCTACTTTTTATTCCGGTTAATTGAGTGGTTAATTTTTTATTAATTAAAAACTAACTTTCGCGCCAGAAATCTGAGGCCAAATCCCGCCAAAGATGAGTAATGCACCAAATTTTTTTCTCCCACAGAGTTGAGGTTACGCTTAGAACAATTTTGACCGATTATGTCAAACGATTCTATTAATTTTCTTTGTGTTTGATGTATTTAAAATCAAATGTTGTTAATGAATCGATCTTTCGGATTCATTCTGAAGTACATTTAAATCAAAAGAAAGTAAAATAAAGGAAATAAAAAATTTCTAATCTGCATTGCAGACATGTGCGTTACGCCAACTGGCGTTGAAAGTGCGCGGGGCGAAGCGCCTGTTTCAGAAAATGGGAGGGAATCCATGCCTTACTCTGATATGACGTCTCTTGAAGATCGGCAGCCATAGAAGGTTGGCAAGCAATTCATATAGGCTTAAAAAAAGGGCAGCCATTGACCATTTCTGTTTTTGTCTTCTATCTTACTAATGTGAAATGGATAACACGTGCAAATTATGTAACGTGCATGCTGAAATAAGTATTTAAATAAACATTTGTCTCGCTTCCATAAACAACCGTTCATATTGACAATTCCTCCTTGCAAAATCTCCCAATTTATGATCACTACGAAAATTCAAATAAACGCAGACCACGCTGTTTACTCGCTCTTTAATTCCCTCTAAGTACTCTTCATTTCCCTTTTTTTACCTTTCTAATTTTTTTTTCTCAATTTACTCAGTACCATTTAATATCTTTTCATGATTCAGATCATTTTATGATGCACACATTAAACAAATAAGGTCAGTTCCATTTTCACTTAAGTCCTATATCACAAGATTTACAGATGGTGAGGCCTGCGGCCCCAATGAGCTGTAAAACACTTTACAAACAGTGAGTCCATAAACAACCGTCCAAATCATATTGCTAAATAACCAACGAGCGTTAGGATTGATGCATCCCAGCTTCGGATGCAGACTCTTGTAAAGTTCGTGACATCAACTGTGCTTGCGCGTGATGACAACTGTGTTTTCATTTAAATTAAAAGTTAAAAAATTATGTGCATAATATTGTTGTAGCTATCTCAATCTCGATCAATAAATAAAATGGATTTGACCTGATTTTAAAGAAATACGAACTTGATTTGCTGTTTTGTTTTATTTTGGATATACAATGTAAATAGTTTTGACTTTAGTTGTTTTTGTTATTAAATTTATTTATGTTATATATTTTTTGTGGGTCGATCCTATTTTAGCCCACCTCTGACGCCAATTTAAAAACTCGCCAAATTATCAGCGATAATGATTTTAAAATGGCAACCCTGACAGCATCTGAAGAGGAATGCGGCAACCATACGGTTTAAATCAACCTCTTAACTTTTTAATTCAAATACTTTTGATTTGGCGAGATTTTAAAAATTGGTGACATTTTGAAAAAGTCGCCAGAGGTGGGCTAAAATAGGATTTTACCATTTTTTGTATATGCTTATACTTTTAAATGTATCTTTTTTAGGTTAGGTTTAATTTTTTTTATTTGTCATTATTTATAGATTTTCGTACATATACATTAAAATTTCCTCGCGAACAGAGTCACTGGTAATAGCTAATATTTACATATTTACTTTTATAAAACTCTTTTTTTTTTCAAATGCACAATAGGAAACATTCAATGATTTTATGACCACTAATAAAGTTTTTTTATAATGCTTTTAAAATTTGTTCTGAAAACCAGTAGATATTTGGCGCCCAATTGATCACTTTTAAATTTCAATTTATAACACTTTTTTCACCTCTTCATTTACTTATTACAGAGAAAGTATAGAAATCGTCAAAAAATTTGAATTTGAAATTTTAACGATCTCCTTCTTTTCTACATTCCTGAGTTCGGGAAACACCTTTTTGGAAAACATCCGTCAGTCTGTTTGCTACAAAGATAACTCAAAAACGCTTTAAACTCAATGGTTAAAATTTGGTATATGGCCATAACACTAAATTTGCAGATTTCTGTCATATTTTGTACAATCTATCTATCTAAATTAATATTTCATAAGTATTGTACGCCAATGCAAGACATATTCTGGCATAACAAGTTCATCAGTGTGTGTCACAAATTTTTAAGGACACAACTTCCACTGACCTTCAAATGTGCACTAATAAGTATTTGATGATTTTATGATCACTAACACATTTTTTTACAATGTTGTTTTTTAGCAGATATTTGCCGATTTTGTGACTACTAACATAATTTTTTTACATTGCTCTTGCAATTCGTTCTCCCATATTTTTAAATGCATGCCCGCAAACATTTGGCGATTTTGTAAATGCTTATAAATTTTCTTCCACAATGCTCTTGAATTTATTTTTTCATATTACGATTTGACCATTTCATTTGGCGATTATGTACATATAATAATAGATATTTAGAAATTTTGTTACTAATAAAATATTTTCTTTTTACACTCCTAAGGTACTTGGGATATTTGAATCTCAATTCCGTATATTGATAATATGAACAGATCTTGTCAATAACTTACGAAATTTCTTAACATTATCACATGAAACACATGAAGCTTCCTTTTATGTTGACATGACGAATACTATCGGATGATTTAGAGCTTTCTCTATTCAAGTACGTAAACAACTCGTAATTTAGTAGGAAATCAATACAGTCTAAGACTTTTATAGGAGCAATTCACGAAGCTATTTATCCCATTAATAAAGTTCTAAATATCCACATAAGGTGCTGAATTACGTAATTGCATCCAAACTTATATTTAAGATGACAATAGTAACTGTTTTTATGAGGTTAGAAAAATGATAGTTGCTCAGACTGTATCTCCGTTTGGTAGAAATAGAATGAATTGTAAGTATTTTTTTATTGTAAAACAATGAATTGAAACAATTCGATAAACTGATCTATTATAAAAACTTATATTTAAGTAATGTAACATGATATTTATTGTTGCATAGCCGTATTCTTTATATTGAACAGATGGCGTATTAATAAATGTAAGCAATGAATCGAAATTTAATAATAATGTATTCAAAAAGCTCCTAAATTCTTTTAATATTTTTCAAAATTAAGATACCATTTTGTGGTGAATAAAAGAAAAGGGCTCATAGTTTGAAAAAAAATATTTAAATGCTTGCTCATACATAATATTTGCAGTAGTATGTGGTCCGGATTCTGTCAAAAAATTCCGAAAATAAATATTTTGGATTGATATGTCACGCCTTGAGTCAAGCGATTAAGTTATATAATAAATAAACCATCCAATATTGTATAACGGTATGATTCCATAACTACCTATAAAGAATTTACAGCATGAGTATTAATTTTAGCTTAGCCATTATATTACTCAGTTGTGAAAAGCATATCGAAAAAATCCAAAATCTGCCCATGAATTTCTTAGGAAAAAAATTCAACTAACTCAGTACCAGATAACGATGCTTTATTCTGAACACACACACACACACACACACACACACACACACACACACACACACTCACGAACGATACGCATACAACAAAATATATCTGAGGCGTACTCAAGAATAACAATTGTGGTAAATAGGAGAACATAAACAGAAAATCGATAATAAATAGCCTCAGGAGCATAATGAACCTAGAGAGAACATGTTGGAGACTTTGTTCAACTAGAGTTTGAGCTCCACTCGGCTACCAATCTACTCACAAATGACTGATTCCTCTTCTCTATGTGTCTCTTCTTTTATAGCTCTCGAATTGAATGTTCTAGAACAAACAACGGAATTCCAGTATTAATGGAGCGATGAATTTAAAATGATGACTTTGTATAACTTGAAAAATATTTCGTCTTAAAATTTAAAATTCCCGTTATATTTATTTTATTAAAATTTAAAATTACTATTACATTCCTCTCTCCTTACCGAGCACGTTTTTCAAATTTATTATTATTTTTTTCTTTTTTCGTAAATTAAATTTCATTTCGCCATTGCCTAGCTCGGAGAAATTGTATAATATTACCGGGGAATACACTTTTTTATTCAACCCTTTTTCTAGACACGGAAAGTTCATAATTTTCCGATTTCATAGATGACTCCGTGAAAACTTATCCTGCGTTTTATTATGAAGTAGCACACATTTTTCTACCTGGACTTTTTGGCCAATCTGTTTTATTCTTTTGGATTATTCTTTGTAACCTCCTTATTTCACCACCAGGGGCTCTGTAACCTATTTCAACAAATTCTGCATAGTCACTTTATTATAGGTATATGTTTCTTCGTTAGATATATCAGGCATTATTTTCAATTCAAAAAGTTTAGAAGGAATTCACCGCTGACCCTGTATAATTTTAGCAAATATTAGAAGAGCATTTTCTACCTGAGGCGAATCTTGATTAAATTTTGAAGCGGATCTAAAATTTTTGAGCAAATATTAAGTTCTGAATTTTTTCCGTCGAAATCATTGCGATTTTCAGTTACCGTGTCAAATACATACGATAAATATATAGAGAGATATTCTTATTGTTGATTGATTGTTTCCTAAATTTGGTACAATACAGAAATTTTTGTTGTTAAGATGTCATGTCAAATTTAATAAGCTTACTAGTTCTTTCTACTTTATGGAATAAGAAATATAGAGGTAAATTTATAATAAAAAAATTTGAAAAAATTCTTTATTGACGAATCTCCGAAATTTTAGATAACTCTGAATTCAAAAAACACATTTCTAGAAATACATTTATCTACTTTGGAACCTAATAATATAAACACACTTTAAGTCAGAAGAACGAAATTCACCAAATTCTTACACCAAATTTTCAGATTCCCGCCAAATTCTGAAAGAAATCCATCAACAGGAAGTACGTCTGTCTGTTCGAGTACAAGTGAATATTGCAATAAAATGTAAAGAGATACGTTGATAGTATATACAATATGAGCATTTAAGTTAAAGATTATTATTAAATTTTGAATCCATCAAAAGGATCACCGTTTGTTTACTTTCACATTCATTTGCATCTAAACTCAGTAAATCAAATGAAAATAAGAATAAAAAAAACCGCAAGGACTTAATGAAATTCGCTATGCCATTTTGCAATTTTAACTGTAGCTCTTTGTCAAATTTTGGTTTCAATAGGTGTTCAAGAAAGTATACAAAATAATATTCATATGACGCATTCAGTAAATCGCCAATTAAATGCAAGAGATTTATGATCATACCAAAGGTATACAATTTTATGTAGAGGGTAGAGCAATGAAGCTATTATTGAAGATTATGCGAGAATGTTTAGAGGGAGGCCCTCTATCTGGTTTTAATCATATTCTCAAATAGTCATCAGAACATCAGATCGTCTAATTGTCGATAAATTTTGTTCAAAATTTGATACAAAATATAGTTTGAATACAAAGATTATATTTCAAATTTGAGTGGAGGAATGAAATCTTTATTTTAGAGTATGCCAGAAAGTTTCCAGAGGATCTATCCATCTGGATTTAATTATATTTGTAAACACATGGGCAGAAGTATATCAGACTGCCTAACTGTCTACTTTTGTTCAAGATTTGAAATAAGTGTGTAATTTGGATACAAAGACTATATTCAAATTTTTATCATAAAATGCTGTTGCTTCATGTCTCTTAACTGAACTATTCAGATGAATCGATAAATAAGAAAATTTCAAATGAGCATGTTTAGGGACATGGGAAAATATTTATGGAAAAGTTTCGACATCGAATTTTTTGAAGATTAGTATACTGCATGCGCAGTTTTTTCTAGAAATATGTTTTTTTATGATAAACTATTTAGAATTTTAAAGTCTAACTAGAGATGTAACCTTGAATATTCGTGTATTCGTGTGTATTTTCACCTCCGTCAATAAATGTTATTCTGTGTTTAAAGACATTTAATTATAGGAAATTAGAAAATAAATTTCGATGTTAGGTTGATAATTAAAACCATTGAATCACTTAATAGATTTAGAATGGCAGGATTGCATTTAAAATTATTTGTGGAAAGCTTTGACATCATAGGCATCACCATTTTTGCTTTGGTGATTAGGTCGGGAGGACATAAAAAATGAAATGCAATCTACTTATCGTCTTGCCCTTGCAAATCACTGTTCTATAAACATTGGTTTGTTCGTCTTTTCATTCGATGTACAGGTAACATGTTCAATAATGTTCTCTTTTAGATACACATCTGGAACAACTTTGTATTCAGTGAAAAGCAAGGGGTCATTCAGAAATTGAAGGGTTTGTTGCAAAAAAAATGTAGCTCCAATTTGGAGGAATTTAGAGTTAAATGCACTATGACAGTTACATGTCATAAAAAATATCCTTGTTCATTTAGTGCTAAAAAATGTAGTTCCAATCTTCCTCGCGTTTCTCAAGCGATGGAGCTGTCTGTCTCATTAGAATTTAGAATTTTGGAACGTTTTTTACGGCTTTCTGAAAATGTGAATTATTGTTGTGACTTCCTTTTTGCAGTATATCCCTTTTGTTTTCTAAATATAAATGCCGTTTTGGAGTTACCTCTCGATTATCCTCTAATTGTTCTTTCATACCAAATTCGCATGGGAGCCACAGCTGGAAGTGGGAAAAAGGCATCTCTAAGACTGAACATTACTATATTTTTCTCTTTTTTCATACTTATGTTTTTATATACATTGTAAGTTTATATCTTATATAGCATTTGATAATACCTATAAGCAATATTGACCTATAAGCAATATGTTGAGACACTTTTATTCAATTGCAAATTCTGAAAATGTAATTTCAAAATCGGCGTAACCTCCCTCTTCAATTGGGAAAATGTCCCATCGCTATTTTGCATGTTTCCAAAGCCAATATCTGCATTCAATGAGAATCAGGACCTGAATATCCACACAGCTTTAAATCAGATCCTATTTGGCATCTCTCCAATAAATTACCGGATTATGCGAGCAGATTTGTTTTCAAGCACCGTATTAGCTGGCAGGATGAGCTATTCCCCCAGCTCATCCTGCGAGCGATTGTTACTGGAGCATGCAGCATTTTGCAAATAATTTAGAAGCCTTCATCTAATAGATCCTGTGGGACGTGAAATTCAAATACGTTAAGGACTCCATGCAATGACTCGCAATGATTGGGGCGAAACATTGCCAGTGCCGTTTTGTGGAAGCGTGCGGAAGAGGAAGCAAGCACTAATGTCAGATAATGGTGAGAAGTGCTTTGTTTATAAAGGCAAGAATATTTGTGTACTGAAACACTGATGTTTCATATCATCAACATCAGTTATTAAAAGTGAGGGATAGCCGAGATAAGGCAAATTTTCAGCAGATTATGGCATGGAGTTTTCCAAAGATAACAAGACCAGTTTGCATCAAATGTTGACGATTTATTACGAATTCATAAAAAGTGTTTATTAATTTTCCCCCATTCATTGACTTGAAGTGTAGCAATGCTTTTGATTTGTTCCAAATATTAAATAAATGTTTCATTTCGAAGAAACATTTTTCTATTTATCTCCAAAATTATAACGTAATTTGGAGGGAAAAAGCTGCATCATATTTGTCCCAAATATTATATGTTTTGGACCGAAAAAGTACATCTGATTTATTTCAAACATTAATAGCATATTTCAAAATAAATAAATACGCTAATTTGTTTAAAATATGAATTAAATGAAGAAGTATATCTGATTTATCTCAAATATCGATTACTTGCCTCGGCAAGAAGTATCCCAGTTTATTCCCAAATATCAATTATTTATCCCACACGGACGCGTATTTAATCCATTTCAAATATTATTTGTCCTGCATAGAAGCGTCCTAGATTTATCTCAAATATTAATTAACTGTTCCGGATAAAAGCCATCCGCTTGATTTAATCAAGTATTAATTAAATATTATGGGATGAAGAAGTGAAAGCTTTTAATATTAATTAATTACTTTGTTAATTAATTTGTTTGAAATATTAATCAATTAATTTGTTAATCATTTAATTTGTTTAAAATATTAATTAATTAATTTGTTAATCATTTACTTTGTTTGAAATATTAATTAATTACTCTGGATTGTCTGGAATTTCACTTATAAGAAACTAGTTTACATGAAAAAAATGATTAAATAGACTTAATTTAAAAATAATTTGTAAATTCTTCTCTGCATACTGCGTATAGCTTTTATTATTATATTTAATTATTATATATTTAAAAATTAGACAGCATTAACCTGAAGATAAAATAGCATTAACCTGAAGATAAAATAGCATAAGGAAGTAAGTAAAGAAATTATTTGTACTTTGTCTTTTCATTGTTTACTTAAATTGTTAAATATTTTTTCTAAATTCATTTATTGATTGATCTTTGTATTTTATTCGACATCTTTACCACATTAGCTGGATCGTGCACCCAGTTCTTTGAACGCTTCGGATAAAAGTTAAATTTTTTTAAAATTCTAGATATAAGTTTAATTAATTAAAAAAAATATGTGTAGTATATAAGAGTTAAAGGGGAAATATTGTTCAAAATATTAAAGTATTTTAATCTTGATTTTTTTAAATATTAGAAATATAAAGATAAAAAAATATAATTTAGAAAATACTTTATTATTTTTTTTTAACTTTCAAACATGGAACTTAAAAAATGTCTAAAAAAATCTAAATATTTTAATCTTTACTTTTTAGCGTATGAAATTTAAAAAGAAAAATATATCACTCAGAAAATCTGATTACTTAGGGATGTACATGTACATAGTAAAAACGGATATAAGGCCATTAAAATAACACGATTGTAATCTATCACTATTTTTTGCTCAAAAAGTATCAAAAATACTTTATTGAGAGAATTATGACTATTAAGTGTCCAAAGCGATTTAATTGAAATCAAACACAATCAACCTTCCTCTATATTAGTTGATCGTTAAAGGCAGCTGATATTGAGAAGATTATTTCCATTATTTTATATTTTAAATGACATGTACAGAAAGGTAGAAATAATTATAATTAAAAAACATATTATTTTAATAAATGGTATATCTTATATATTTTATAATTTTCATGAAAGACGCTGACAAATCCAGATACATCATTTGAAGTTCTCCTGTATAAATAATACCATGCCAATGTGGGTTCGCCAACATTCATGAGCCTATCTACGAAGCAGCGCTATATTTTCTTTAGGTTTCATTTAAAATAATAATATTTTTCAATGTTTTGACTCCCTTTTTCTATTAGGGTTGATAATTTTTATCGCCTTCGCTTCAGCTATTTGTGAACTGTGATGTAATTGAACATCAGATGAAACTGTTTAAAGGGCCAAGAGCCTATCTTAATCCACTTCTCTTAATGTAATTCAATCGTGCAGTTGCAAATGGGATTTAGCGTGAAGGAGAAAATAGGGAAAAGCGATTATGTTTCTATGGTAACCGTCGCATGGTTCTTCCCCCCTCCAATGTTTTCTTGCACTTTTCAAGCGAATAAAGTGTGATGCCATAAAATTTTAGTATTCAAGACAACGCATCGAAAATTCTCAAATTTAATTTATTAATTCAGAAACTGTTGAATACTAGATGAGAATTTCATAGTACGAATGGATGGCAAGCGGGAAGAGTTCGAAACATATTGTTTCTGAAAGCTTCTAACCAATGAAACAAATACCGTTTATATGTAGTTAAGTAGTTGAATTCTTTTATTTTTCTACGTATAAAGGTATAAGCAAGAAATTCTTTGGGATGTATTTTATTTTTATGGCTTCGGGTAATTTGGAGGTTTTCGGGTAAAGCCAAGAAAGCCACGATAATGGCTTTATTCGATGATTTTCAGATTACACCCAGATCGCCAATTTCTATTATAAAGAAGATGCCAAAATAATTTCATTTAAGTGTTTATTTAGGGATTTTCAAATGATTATGCCAAGAACATCAAAATAATGGGTTTCCTTTGCGATTTTCTAATTACACGAGATCGCCAAGCTACATTATACATAAGAACCTCTGGATTTTAACAAGATGTGTGCATTTTAGGATTTACTTGGTGATTTTTTAGTTAATGCCAAGATCACCATTGCCGATTTGCTAATCGCGAAACTAACGACGGTTTGCATTTGTTTTCGATTGCGGGATCGTTAACTTATTTCAACAATGGAATGGATTATGAAAACCGAACTCTTAGAAGAGCATAGAAAATGCCCAAAAATAGGATAACCACATACAGAAGACATTCATTAGCATGCGATTTGTAGAAAAAAAAGATTTTAGCAGCTTTTGCTTTGAAATCTGTCTGAGTCCTCAATTTACAGTCTTTCTTATTGCTTCCATTTCTGACTGGATTTCGAAAGGTTTTTGTTTTATATAATTCTAGAAAGGGATGAAAATATAACAGAAGAAAATCACAAAATTTTCATCCAGGTTTCTAAAGATATTCAAGCTGCTTGTCTTAACTAATTTTATGTATGCAATTTTACATACTATGTGATAAAATGACAAATTAGGCAATTTATAAATAAATTGGGTTACTGATATTTCTCAATCAATGTCATTTCAGATTTTAATGTGTTCTAATTTGAGGACATTTTGATTGATGGATTGAAATGGGTTGAGAATGGGATTCTTGGCAACAGTGGCCATTATCCCCCCAATTCTAAAAGAGGTTATTCAATAAAAGTTGAAAAGCTTCAGAGAAACCAGAAACCAGAGTTGCACAAGAATCCGGAGATGTTACTTATTAAAAATAATCTTTTGAATGAACTTTTTGAAGGAAGAACAAGAACGAAGATCAATTTTAAGTTTTGCAAAAAAGACTGATTTGCGTATCTGGAACAAAACAAGATGATGTGTTCAGCGTTATTTTCGAGATTACAAACTTGGCAAAGAGGTTGATTGGGAAGTCCAAATCTATTCAATAGAGCTGGAGTTATAATCTTATGGGTTAAAATTGGTGCAATGATGATATCTTCTCTTATATTTTTGAGCCATGGATGAAGGGAAACATTGTGGGAACATTGCCAATAGATTTTTTATATTTACTGTTTTAACTTGAAGGCATTATTGTTCTTTATACTGTATTATGCAGACATTTTAAAAGACAAAAATGTTACTTTTACAGAACAGCTTCATGCAAGCACTTCATAGAGATTGGCATCTGTGTAAAAGATTTCGTACTGACTACTGTGAAATAACAACTTTTTGATCACACTAGAATCGTCCTCTGGATAAAAATTTCAATATGAATGACTTTCAAGAAGATTTTCATGCTTACAACACTAATTGTGACTTCAAAATATTGCCAAGTAGATAGAACTGAAGAAAATAGACAGGAAGTAGAGTTAAATCAAATTATTAACTCAACTCTGAACTGAAAACATTGTGACTGAGAGATCGTCGGCTTTTATACCAGCAGGGAAAGTTTCAAAATATTTTTCTGTAGACTGAAAGGAAAGTCCAGAGTACTTAACTGGTAAATTAAAGAAAGCTCCAGAATCTTCTGGAACACGAAATAAAGAAGAAACAAATCAAGGAAAAATATGTACTCAAATTTTGTACCCCGCGGAATTTGAACTTATGATTTATTGACTACGAGATCAGTGTTATAACCGTTGAGCTATGGAGAATCGATTATTTATTTTCAATGAGACATTATTATTATATTGGTAAAATGATTCAACTTTGTTTCAAAAATTTCAATGTGAAAACAACTGATCAAAATCTTTAGTACTAGACACCAGGACTGTTTAAATTGAACAACATGACGTTGCATTGTGAATAATTCTAAAAGTATTGATAACGAGTTTTTTACTGGGGAATCTTCAATTTTAATGTTCATTTCTCAACCGATATTCAAGGTTTTGATGGAATCCTGTCAATATATTATTATAACGATATGAAAAGAGAATCGTCTTTAAAATATTAATACAAGCCTTGAAACACCCCTCATGATGTGGGAATAATCTGACAAGTTACAGGATTTCAACTAAATTATGAAAAAAATGTCATTAAGTTGGATCTTCTCCCTCTATAAGGAAAATTTATTAAATCTTAAAAAATATTCTTCTGAGTAACAATTTTCAATTGCAGTAAAGTAGCATACCTTTGAAAATGATTTTTCGATGCAGTAAAAGTGTCATTTTGACTAAAGAGAATGAAATTTGAATAAAACATCTGTTATGGTTTATTGCAGCAGAATTATCTAGAAAAGTCATTCCAAGCAATGTATATTAATGAATTAATTTCCAATTTAACGCAGCTAAATTGTGAGTGAATTTTTAATATAGTAAAAGTTGGTTCAATTGGGTTTTAACAAAGATCAAAAAGCGCAAAAAAAAAAAAATTCGACGCATTATAAAAATATATTCAAGTATTAAATTCTATATGTTATGTTGTTTGAGAATTGATATCGTCAAACTGGTGAAATTTTTCCTTGGCGCTTTTTGGTCTGTGTTACATCCTACAAATACCCAAAAGTTTTAGTTTATTTGTATGCGTTAATAAAAATGTCTCTCTAAATCAAATTTACTACATTTTTTTTTGTTTTATAAAAGTAATCCAACTTTATTACATCTATATCTATACTTATAATAAAACTCAATGTGTGTGTGTGTGCGTGTGTTGGCCAGACCGTTAGACCTACAGCTACCACATTTGGTACATGTATACCTTGGAGGTCGGGAATGTGCACCTCGGAGCTCTTTTTTCGAATTTCTAATTAGAATTTGAATTAATTAAAATTTAAGTAAAATTTCGACGTTTTTCCGCTATGACTTCCGAAAATATTATCACACAAACGTGATTTTTACATCAATTTAAAGATAAAAAAATTAGCTTTCTAATGGTATCAGTGTTTTAATGTATAATTCAAGCTTCTATTTTTAACGAATTTTTAAAGAAATATTTTAACCATGTTTTTTTAGCACGTGACTGGATAAAATAAAAGAAATATAAAATGTGATATTTTCTTTAAAAAATAAATGCAGAGCAAAGGTTTCTACAATTGTTTGCAATATCTATATCATTCACTCAATAAATCTTTATTTGCGGTAAACCTGATTGAATTTAGACACAATATGCATTGAAATCCCGACTTAATGGGCATATTTATGTAATCGTTTGCAATATCATTAATTTAATACTTTTTTTCCCGTTCCCGCTTTGTTTAAAAAAACATATTTAATATTTTGGCAACATCATCGAAATTTTTTTAATATTTTGGAAGCATAACCGATGGTTAAAACTGACTGATTTATAAAATTAAAGAATATTACTAGGAAAAGGTGTACTTTTAGAACTTTCCATCCATCATCTTAAAGAAAATATTAATTTCAGGCCAATCAATGCCCGGAATTACTTCAAGGCTAATGAATATGTGATTTAATTGAAAATTTTAGAACGCTTTACTCATGGCGAACCAGCTGGTTGCCAAAGGCGGCTAGTTAAGCAATAAAATAACTGAAAATTTTAACAAGAGTAAATATATCGTTTATTTAAATAAAGGAAATTCTCTCCATTTCCAAAATATTCCAATTGAACATTAAATTAAAATAGCACAATTAACAGTTTCCACGCATTTTTTCTCTGCTACGATTGACGAATTTTCTAAAAAAAAACACCAAGATTTTTGCACACTTTGGCAACAGTAAACACAATTCTGGCAATAGTGACTAATTTCTGGCTTCTCTATAGATTTCAAAGAACTTTCAGATACGAGACTCGCGAGTGCGTTATTTTTTTCCTGTGTAAGTTTCGTGTTTTCGTTTGCCCCATCAATTTGAACATTATGTTCCTTTTATCGCGTGTAAGTTTCCTTTATAACAAAACTGTTGGGAAACTTTTTTGGTTTAATGGTTTTTTGGTGTAAGCCTCGTAGCGTTTGACCCATCGTTTTGAATTGTTTCCTGTGTATAAGAAACTAGTTTGGATATTTGGCGCCTTTAGGGACGAATTTCTCTTTAGGGAATGAGCATCACAACTCTAAGTTAAACCTCAAAAAGTAAAGTAAAAGATTTTACTTGAAGTAAAAAAAATTATGATGCGCGTTAATTTTTTGCTCCTTATCAATTAACAGTGAAAGAATTGAAATTCGCCAAACACAGCATCAAAATAGTTCACCAAATACAGCACACCAAAACGCTCCAACTTTTTTCTTGTGTACAGCTGCCGGCCAACTGCATATTATTGAAAGTAGTAGTATCGATAGGATTTACTGTGGCGTGGCCCTACTGCTATCTTTAGCATAGTCCGTTCATGATGTTGACCGATTTACCAAACTGACATCCTCTTGGAGACAAAAGACCCTAACCACAAAATGGTCAACCGCTCACCTTCCTTCTCATCTTTCTGTTCACCTGTCTTTCTATTAAATAAGGAACATACCATCACTAAAAGAAAATCTCCTCAAAATTTCCAATATTTCTCAAAATTCTCGTTTCATAACAACTGAAATTCAAACACTTTCAAACTTTTGAACATATGAGCTAACCTTTTACATTACGAGAAGAAAATTAATATCTGTTAGCTCTATTTATGCAAAGTTTACAAGAAGAAAATCATATTTTTGCAAATGAAATTATCGCCAATCTTTCGTCGTTGATTAATACCAATTTTTTACATACAAGATTGTTTCATTAATTATTATAGTTTTGTATTTTATTAATTGGCTGGTTATATAAATCCATCATTATCAGTACATGTCTTAAATAGCTGAATAAACTAAAAATATTTTTATAATTTTCACTTTTACTGTTTACCGTCTGGTATACGGCGCAACGTGGACAGTAAATCAGCTTTTGTGACAGCATATCTGAACCAAATGTAAACCAAGTTTCCTAGCATTAGATTGAAAAATCCAAAATTATACAAAAGAGAAAATTCTGGAATTTCGAAAAATATTGTTTAAAATTTTCATTAGTTATAAGAACATATTTCTTTTCTAAAATCTAATTAGCATTTTCCATTTTGAATCTGGTATTTTGAGTGCGAAATCTTGAAAAGCAGCCAACTCGCATGAACAGCCGAATCATTAATTCAAAGAAATGACTTTAACTGAGTTGGAAAGCAAAGTTAAAGTTTTTTAGTCATTCCTTTTTTCCCTTTTTCGATGCATATAAACGTGTTTATTTCATTCTTTTGTATCTCTTCTGCATTTGAATTTATTCATTTTAGAATTTATTATGATTGCCAAGCTGATTTTGTATTCAGTGCACAGCTTTCACTTCGTTTCAACACACTAGATGTTTCTGACAACCAAAGTCTGTGTTTTATTTTTCATTCGAAAATTATTCATTGGAAATAAATTTTATAAGAATGAAAAAAAAAAAATCAAGGAATTTTCCTCTATCATTGCAGTTACGGTTAAGGAAGAAAAATTTATAACAATATAATATGACATGAAAGTTCGTTACGTGTTGATTCATAGTCAATAAAATATTGTTCATTAAACTTTGCGACATATGATAATTCTTTTAATCAATGTTTCTACTTTTTAATGGGATTATTTTATTGATTTTACTTTTAGACTTGCATAACTACTTTAAACTATTTAAAATTACATTTGGTTTTTCATTTGCAAACGGTATTAGTGATTGATTTGGTTTAAAAAAGCTTTTTGTGGTTAATGCTTACTTCAATTGTTTTATCACAATTTATTAATTATCCAATATCAAATTATCATTTATCCTATTAATTATCTATTGGTAATTAGTAATGCTATTTTCTTTTTTTAAAGTTAATGATGGAATTAATTAGTTGCCACATGATATGTCCCAAATGTACAGATGAAAATAAATCTTTATACCTTCTCAATTTGATTGATTAATTGAAATGGGTTGAGATCCCAAGGTAATCCGCAATGCATTATGGGATGGCATATGGAATAGCCTCATCAGGCATCGCCATCTAGTATCCAAAAGAGAAGATAAGAGTTATCTAACTGCTACAAGATTTATTTTCAAATTTAAATCTGAAATGGATAAGAATATTTAGACTATTATGTTCACAAAATGATGAAAGTAAACACTAATGGGATCATATTCTACAAATATTCGAGAAAGTCGCAGCTAGAATATTCCAAGTGCTTTATTTTGTAACTTCATAAAACACCTTCCATTATGTATTCGCTTTTAAAGTAGTTGCATTTAACCTTGCTCTAATTCAGCGATATTGCAAACATTTGGCTAAAGATTATTAAAGTAGTACCATGTATTAATTCTTTAGACTTCCCCCTATCTCACTCAGTTTCAGTCACCAATCTCAATAATCCAATTGCGATTTTTTTGTGGGATTACCACAAGATTTCAAACAACTTCCCTAGCTCGGCATTTAGTTAAGCATTTTCTCTAGTACTAAGAAATTATAAATACATTCCTTACTAAAAATAAATTTAAATAATTTCAAATTCCATAGATTGCTAACATTAATTTTTCAACCATTACCTAAAAACTAAATCTTAAATTTCCAAACTTAAAATTTTCGGTACATTATGATTTACGTTGAAACCGTTAAAAATTACCAATGCAACACCAAGACGCGCCAATCTATGAGCACTCTTTTAATTCATAAGAAAATAAATAGCTTTTTATACTCTTTACCAGCGGGCAAGAGTGGCTCCGAGCTCCGCTCGGAGAAAACAGGTATCGAAGCTAACTCGAAGATTTAAATTTTCAATTGTGATTTATCAAAACAATACATGCCATAAGAAAATTTGTGAAACTATTGGTGAAAAGATAACCGGTTAAAGTGCACCATTGCAAACTATTCTAAACAAAGTTAGAGTTTGGAAAGGGAACTATTCTATACAAAGGTAAAGTAAAGGTAAAGATTGAAGTGTGTTGAAGTTCAATATTTTTGACAAATTTATTTAGAAAAACCAAACATATATACATACATAAGAAACATTTTATAAACCTATAACAGCATAAACATAAAACTTTATTAGTTCGCCATATTGGCTATAGATGGCAGCACGTTACCGCTTGAAAATTTAAGTAGCCATTATGGCGAACTAATAAAGTTTGAAAATATCCTATCTGTAACTCCGAACTGATCGACCGTAGCGCTTCAAAACCGGCGCCAATCGATTCCTCGTGGCCAAAATCCCCAGACCCCCAAGTTTACCGGAGTTTATTAATTCTGGGGCGATTTTCGACTTGGCAACCATTCCACGTATTATAGTATTAGATATAACGTTTATGAAAGTTGTACTTTTGCTTACGAATTTCTAATCCTTTACCGTTAATTAATAAGAACCACATTTTCTGGTATAAGACAGATATGATTATAGACGAGAATACATAAATGAAATGTTTGAAAACAAAAGTATTCCATCCTAAGATGTTTAAAAATCAAAATTAAATTTACTTTTCTTTCCTTTGATAATATTACTTCATTAAAACTGGATTATTAATGTTAATAACATGCAAATAATCGCCAAAGTTGCCAAGCGTTAATATCATTAAATTAGTCATGTCAATTAATTTGATGAGCTACATCATCGCACAAAAAAGATTTTGTAGTATTTATTTTTGGTAAAGATTGTGGTTTTTATCAAATTATATTTAATATGTTATTTTAAATTATATACATGAACAGTAATCATAGAACATTCTGAGTGGTTAGCTTTATTTCAAAATACCGATGCTTCTGTATTTAAAAATTTTTTTTCTGTACACAGAGTATATAATGATTGATTCTTCAACTTTTTAATATGCCTTAACTTCCAGTTTTTGACGATTCAAATTTGTAATCATCAAATTAAACTCATTTTTTCATATAATCTAATTCCAAAGTTTTTATGTACACACACATATCTGAACTTTCTACGTTACCTAATATTTTTTAAATTTTCCAAAAATTCTGCTTTTATTTAATATATATTTTTATCAGAATTATTTCTTCAGCTGAAGAAGAAAGAAATTTATTTGTAATTGCCAACTGTAAAAATGTACGACTTCTAATTCAAAAAAGAACATTCGAAATTAAACATGTCTTGGCTAAGAAAGAAAAACTGTTATGTTCCGCCATTAAATGCTAAATAAAAAAAAAAATGCTAACGAAAGTGTCATTTTGTTTCTCATATAATCCTAATGGCGCGTTTGACGCACTAACATAATCACTTCAGAAAAACCTTCCTCCAGCGAGAGCCACCCTCTGTCCATTCCTATAAATCGTTTGCTCTCTCTAGTCATTCATCCCCATTCGTCCAATGGCAGCCCTGAGAAAGACGTGTTTCCCTCCTCTTCATCCCAGAATAATAAAAAGAACGAACACACACACGCAAGAAAAAATTTACAGCCCTCTTCAAGGAAGAGAGAAGAGGTTTCCTCCAACAGGTGTGCGCTATAAAACACTCCGCAGATACGAGCACGGGGAAGAGGCTCATTTCCACGAGGGGTTGCTAGGCAACCGCCCAGGTACAGCCACCTTACCTTTGCCAAAGCAACAGTTGATCTTTTGCATCGAGCGGCAGCAGCAAAAACCAAATCAGCCGAAATCAGGTTTATTGTTATGATGAAGGAGTGACTTAGAGTGGGTCCTTGTTCATTAGCAAGGACCCTCTCTTCTGGAGTGGGGGAATGACCGAGGGATGGCTTGTTACCGACCAATTTTGTAGATAAAGGGACATTGTCGAGTTCTATCAATGGGTGATTAGGGGGAAAGTAGATGTTGCTGAATGTCGAGTCTTAGAAGGAATGTTTTCTTTTCAATATGGCGCTGATTCTGGGTCTTTGGGTTGGTGGTGCTAATTGTTTTTAGAAATAATGCGTCGTTATTAGTGATGAGCTGCATAAGTTATTGTGTATTGTAAAATTGCAATGTAATCGATATTTCAATACGCATTAATTAAGTGACTCAGTTTTTGACATTGCATTGAAATTTGTAGTAATTTTGCAATTTAAAAAATTGAAATTTATAAAATGTCTTCAAAAATGCGTCATTGAACATTTATTTTATATTGATTTTGAAAATTAAATTTTAAAACGAAGAAATTAAATGAAATCAATTTTAATAGAAAAAATGACGAAGTGAAGCTTCTTATTCATCTTTCTTCTGAAGAGGGAGAATGTTCGTGAGAAGCTTTACAACCTAACAGTTTTGTAGATAAGTGGACAATGTCGGATTTTGTCAGAGGTTGATTAAGGGGAGGAAGAAAGAACTATGTCTTAATGTCCGATCTTTTAAAAACTGGTGTAAGGAGAAATTTTCTGTAAATTTTGTAGTAAATGGACGTTGTCGAGTTTTATCAATGAGTGATTAAGGGGAAGATGAAAGAAATATAACTTATTATAGGGTCATTTAAAAATTGATGCAATGAGAAACTACCTAACAATTTGTTGCTAAATGGATATTGTCTAATTTTGTCAATGAGTGATTACGGGGAAGATGAAAGAAATATAACTTATTATTGGCTCATTAAAAAAAGCTGATGTTATGAGAAATTCCCTGTTAATTTTGTAGTAAACGCACATTGTTGAGTTTTGTCAGTTAATAACTAAGGGAAAAAAAGAAAGACAAAATGTTTATTGTAGATTCATTTAAAAATTGATGCAATGGTCAAGATTTTAGTAAATATGATATATAGCAGCTAGAACGGTAAAGGCATTCAGCATTAAAGATTTTAGCGACAATTCTAAATTGCATTTTGCCAAGTTTCGGCTTTAAATCCATCTATTTTGATGAAAACAATATCGTCTTATGAGAGTTCTGTTTGTGTTTAATGTACATTTAGGTTTATCAGAATTTAAAATAAGCTTTTACTCGATTGGTAATCTAATCGCTTTATCCACTGCAATTTTCAAATGAAATAAATAGGGCAGGGTTACCATAGTTATTTATGCTCCACATGAGCTCTTCTATTATCCTTTTCCACTTCGAAGATTCGATCAAATTCGATCGAAGATTCATCAATTTATATAGGATGTTTACGGCAAATGACTAGGAATACTGATTATTTAAAATAATGTCTCATTAGAATGATTATTAATGATCTTTATAAATATTACAGGGGGTTAAATTTGCTGATTAATTGATATTTTAATATCTTATAGCATCAGATGTTTTCACAATAGGATAATGTTATAGTACTGGATATAAATTCACAATAATTTTGCATTTCAAATAATATAAAATCAGAAGATGCAAATATCTCTAATTTATATTTTTTAATTGTATATTATTTGAATTTGAGTTTTCTAAATAATTATAAAACCATATTTTAAAGTGAGCCAGATCATTCGCGATCAGGCTAATTGTTATGATAACGGAATGCAAGACATTATCCTTTTTCATTAGCAAGGAATTTTTTTTTACTGAAACGAAGTATAGCAGAAATAATAACTTTCGACCAACTTTGTAGTTTACATTTTCGGATTTTATCAGTCAGTGACCCAGAAATGGAATAAAGGGAAGTAAGAGAAATTTTTGAGAGATGAATCTTAAAGGTTTTCAATTCAATATGTCATTAACCTCATTTTATTCTATCATGCAAAATGTTTTTCAAGTGTATCTACTTTGCATCTGATTAATTTCATGTTATATATGTTACTATAAGTTGTTAAGTTATACAAAAACATAATAAATATAATATTAAATTCACAGTATGGCAACTCCTTGGCAATTGGGTTGAAATAAAAAATGTTTTTACATTTCAAATAATATAAATTTATGAAGGAATTTAGTCAATGTTTAATTTTTAAAGCCTTAAATGTTTAATTTTTGATAAAGAATTAGAGCAAATTGATAAACTGAACAATATCAGGTATAGGCATCGGTTTTATCTATATGTTGAAATATGAAGAAAGCATGCTTAATCATTAACAAGTACTCTCTCTTTTTTGAAACGCGATAATGACTGAAAGCATAATTTATTACAGGTCATTTGATGAAATAAATAATGGAGTCGAATTCTGTAAAAAAAAAAGACATGTCCAGAGAAGAGAGAAAGGAATTGAGAGAGAAACTTATAACGTCCATGAAATATTTTTTTCCTGTAAATCTGAAGCTGATTTTAGGTTAATGGGTTAAGCATGTTAAATCTGTCAGATTCATTTGATTTTGAATCAAGAAGATGGTATATTTTATTGTGAGCTGTAAAATTGTGCTTAACTTTTCTTTGAACTACGAAGTTGTAGAGAACTAGATATTTTAAAAACCATAACACTAATGTTAATATTCCAGCATTTATGTCTCAAAGTTTGATAATTTTATGCCATTGATTAATTAAAGTAATTTTATAATTCATTTTATATAAAATCTGAAAAGTCTTTAGAAAATATTAATATTCTTTGATTAGTTTTTAAAAGAAAATGACCTAAATTTTGAGAGCTGAGTCGAAGAATGAATAGTGAGAAAAGGTTCTTGTTTATTATCAGGGATTTTTTTATTTTCAGAAGGAAATGACTCTTTATACATCTAGGGACTTAGCTGATCTTTGTGATTGGGAGACTGTAGATAGTAAGAAGATATGAAGAATTTTTTATTTTCTTCTAATATTATAGATGAAAGGGAGTGTGTGCTTGTCTGGTTGGTTTGCTGGAAGTGAGTTTTAATGATGCTAGAGTCAGCTTAGGATAAATTATGCTAAATGGATGGTCAAAATATTGGAACTTGTGGGTAAGTGTGCGTGTATGTTTTGGCCTCCTACAGGTCAAGCAATATAACCTAGAGCTACCGAATAAGACACAAATATAGAAAACAGAAATGCCCGATTGGTAATTAAAAAATTTTAATTACGATTTTTATTAATTGAAAAATTAAGTTAAATTTTGACAATTTTCACTATAACTTTCCCAAATATTACAACACAAAAATGCTTTTCAGATCAAATTAAAAAAAAATAAAATCAGAAAAATAATTTAGAAAAGTTATTTTTCCGATTATATCAATTCTTCTGTCGTACAGTTTTAATTTCTTAAATTAATTTTTAAAATATTTTTGAATTTATTTTACAGCATTTATTATTAAATCTAAAGAAATTCTTTTTCCTAGATACCTCTAATATTTCAGCTATTTTTTTTCCATTGTTGATGATCAAAATATAGAGATTCCGCTTATTTTAACATATTGAGTAAAATTCAATGCCCTTGCATATCAATTTTTTAAATTTTTATTGTACTTACTATTAAAGCTCAATTTTAGAACCAAGCAATGATAAAACATTTTCAACGGGGATTTATTTTTTAATACTGTTACTCTTTTCTGTGACATAGTTTGATGTATAAAGATTTGTATAAAAATATTGCATAGCATAATGATTAGAGCATTATAAAGTTGTTAAATTAGTATGAGTTACATGGCTATAAAAATATGGTTTAAAAATACTTTTCTGAGGAAACCATTAAAATGAAATTGCATTAAATTTTTAACTGAAATACTTAGGAAGCATTAATCTTAGTGAGCCAAATTTGTTAGACATTTCATCTTTATCACTGAATGACGTAATACAAAAAATGTATATTTAGAATTCAGTTAACTCTGAAAAATGAAGATTCGTCAAAATATAGATTTCTAATTTCTTTGATGATTACAATATTTCCTCTATACTTCATATACGAGAAAATAAAAAGAAATATTAAAAATGGAAGTCAATTTGTCATCATTTGATACGCATGCATTAGTTGGAATTTGTTCGGAGAAAGTAACGAAATTCGACATGGAGCATGATGAAAGCAAACGTTGAATTCGTTATTGGATGAGATACTGTATTACGATATCAAATAATTATGATGTCATAGAAATGATCTCTATTATGATAAGATACTATGCGAACAAATTTTAGTTTATCTTTATATTTGAAGTACATCGAAGTTTTATGCTAAAACTTATCAGAAAGTATTCTGAGTCAACGTTTTCATTCCACCTAACAATTATATGGGAAAATAGATTTCAAATATTTTACATTGTATGCGTCACATACATAAGGCGAGTATATAGGTCAATCAAAAGAAAATAGCTGCAGTTGTAATTTTCACAAAACATAACGGTAAAACAACAAATGCTCACATTTTTACTTTCTCTTAGAGAAAGTATGATAATTATCAAAATATTTTGACGAATCTCCATATTTTAGACATGCATGAGTTCAAAAACACATTTTTGGAAAACGTCCATCAGTCTATCTGTGACAACAATAATAATAAAAACAATGCTTTGAGCTGGAAGGTTGAAATTTGGTATATGATTTTTACACCAAATTTGCATGATCTTATCAAATTTTAAGTAAATTCTGAGCACAGGAAATCCGTTTGTCCAACTATTCGAATATAAGTTAACATAAAAAATGAAGGGAGCTAAATAGATTAAATATAGGTACATATTTTAACATTTATGGTATAATCACCTGTTAAATTTTCAGCCCAAATGCTGTATGTCTGTATGTACGTTGTTAAAACATGTTGACATGAATACGTTAATGCGATATTTTAGATATGATATATTCAAATATTTTTTGATAATTTGATATATTTAGGTGTTTTTTTAAATATATCAAATTTGGTATGGGATTTTATAAATACGAAAGAAATTGTCCTCCAAATTTTTGTCTTAAGCGATTGAGAAAAATGATTCTAAAACACAAATTCGATGTTTGAATACTATTAATTTCCAAATGTCTCTTTAGGGAGGACACAACGGATCCATGAAAAATGATAAATTAACCCTGAAAGTTAATATTTCGTTCTCTGGCCTGACAAATTTATCAGAGTGTACTTATAAGAGTTTTGGGGAGACAGCTCTCGTCTGGCTATTTTTTCACATATGAAGGAAATAAAGTATTTCAATCGCAAAAAAAGATGAACCGGCGAGTTTGAATTGCTTGTTGTTTCAAACCCATCTAAGTCTGGTAAACATATTTTTTGGAATATTCTAAGTGCATGAACAAGAAATGCTTTGAGTAAGATGATTGGAATTTGATTTAGGGATTTTAAGCTAAATTTGAAGACATTGAAAAAAAATTGAATTTTTTAAAAGGAATTTTATTCAAAGGAATTTTTACTATACGATTCTTCGAAAACAAATTAATACAATAGTTACAAAACGAAAAGAACTTAATGGTTAAAATTTTGCTCACATATTTATCATTTAAATTTTAGATAAGTTAAGTGATTGTTCTCCTTTGAGTCTGTAATTTTGATGCATGTAAATATGATAATTCAAAAACTTAAGTATTTAGGTTACAAAAAACTGATCCACTTTGCATTTTAAGATTTTACCGTATTCAGAACCATATATCAAAAGATTGAAAGTCTATATTTCCACATGAATATAAATGTGATAACTCAAAAGCACAATGACGTAAATGACATTTGGAATTTAAGCTTGTGATTACAATCGAATTGCAGCAAAAATATACAGAAAGAAAATTTTACTTTGACAATAAATTGAAAAAAATTTTGTAGAGATAGATATAATAGATAATTTGATCAAACTCAAATAAATGGATTTTAGAAATGTAATTAGTCAACAATTTTCATTTCGGTGGAGAAAAAAAATGCAGTCTGATAAAAATATCTATAAAATTAAATTTAACAAATTCTTTTTAGCATTTTAAAACAAAGAAGAAATAATATGTATCGAGAACAAAAAACCCCCCATAAAATTTTAGGAAATAAATACCTGAATTCTGATAAAAAAATTTGAAAGGACACAATATAAAAAGAAATGTAAAATATAACAATTCTAAATTATATTTGCAATGCAACGTATAAAAATTATTTCACTTAGCGTAATTCCATCAAAGATATAATGAGTTATATATCGATTCAGCAAGCTAAGACCAAAACATTAGTTTTAATTTTAAGTGAATAAAAAACAAACAAAATTAAACCAATATTTATTAATATCAAAATAATAAAATATATAAAAAAATCCTCAACGTCTTTTTTTCATGTGGAAAAAAAAATCAGAATTCCAGAATAAAAAAGGAATACCATAAAAATCAAATATGTCAATATTTGCTGAAATTTCTAGACAAGACGGAAATTCTTAAAAATTCTTTTTAAAAATTTACTTTCCATTGTGTTTTTGTAATCGTACGAATAAGAAATAAGCGGCATATAGCGTGCAGTCCTAATCGAATGGTTCAGGCGATGGACTCAAAATCCATAGGGATACTCCTGCGTAGGTTCGAATCTTACCTGCTGCGTTGCTTTTACCTTCTTGAGCCCGTAATATTATTGTAGTAGTGGTAATAAAAATTAAGAAATACAGCAGGCTGTTCTGGCCGAGTGGTTAAGGAGATAGCCTCGAAATCCATTTGGATATTCCCACGTATGTTCGAATCCTACCAGCTGCGTTACTTTTAGTTTCTTGTGCCAGTAATAATTATTGAGATTGTAATAATAATAATTAAGTAACAGAACACGCATTTGTGGCAGGGTAGCTTAGGTGATGAATTCGAAATTTTCTGGTATTCTTCAACGAAGGTTCGAATCTTACCGGCTGCGACTTAATTACCTTCTTGTGCCAGTAATAATTATTGTAGTAGTGATAATAAAAATTAAGTAACAGCGCATACTGGTTGAGGCGATGGACCCGAAATCCATTGAGAAATTTATGAGTACGTACGAATCTTACCTGCTGCGTTGCCTTTACTTCTCGTGTCCATGATAATTATTGTAACAGTGATAATAATAAGTAAGCAACAGAGCACGCAATTATGGCCTGGTGGCTTAGGCGATGAATTCGAAATTTTCTGGTGTTCTTCCTCGTAGGTCCGAATCTTACAGGTTGCGTCACATTTACCTTCTTATGCCCGTAATAATTACTGTAGAGTGACAATAAAAATTAAGCAACACGACTCGTAATCGTGGCCGAGTGGTTAAGACGATGGACTCGAAGTCCACTGGGTTATTCCACCGTAGTTTCCAACTCTACCGGCTGCGTTAATTTTAGTTTCATACATCCGTAATAACTATTCTAATAGTGATAAAAATAATTTAGTTGCAAGTCATGCAGTCGTGGCCGAGTGGTTAAGGTGATGAACTCCAAATCCTTTAGGATATTTACGAGTCGGTACGAATTCTACCGGCTGCGTTGCTTTTAATTCTCGTGTTCGTGATATTATTGTAATAGAGATAATAATAATAATTGACAAAACTCTTATTTATAGTCGGTTGGCTTAGGCGATGGATTTGAAATTTTCAGGTGTACTTCCGCTTTGGTTCGGATCATATTGTAGCTTTAGTTTTTTTTCTATTGTATGTTAAATTTTTTTAAATCGTGATAATAATAACTAAAAAGCGTACAATGAGTAATCCTGGCCGAAATGGTAAGTTTTTTATTTTCACTATCTCACATTTTGTGATTTCTGGTATATTTTTTCTGGTATACAGCTTTAATAGTTTCTTTTTAATAACTGAAATCAGAATTTACAAAACTAGAGATGGCAAGATCACATATTAAATATCACTTATTCCAGAAAATGAGTTTTTGAGTCATCACACGATAATATGCAGGTCAATATATGATGAAATATATGACATTTGATTTAGAATCATTGAAATCTGCATTTTAGTTGCTAAATGTATGTACTGAATTGTTATATATCTATTTCATAATTTCCCAACGGGTATAGTGCATTAGGTACTAGCGTCTTTTATGGAGGTGGTATTGGATCTAGAGAAGATGATATTCTAACATTTTGTATAATTAACTATTATGGATTGGAGAACATTAAAATATCCCATCTTATAAAGGGGTAGGGAAAAGAAAAGGTCGGCAAAGCTTGGAATCCCGCTGTAAACAATGCAGAAGCCTTATAATTTTGATACTCAAAAGAGTGGCAATTTCTGACAAGACAATTCTTTAAGAAAGCTGGGGTAGGACAGGTTTTGAATTAAATTTGCTATTATTGCAAATGTAAAATCATATTAAAGTGCTTTAGTATTATTTGTGGTCAAAATCATTATAACTTTGATGGTATTACTAACCCACCAGTCATGTTTAAATTTAATGAATAACACAGAACACTTGAGTTAAAGAACTGGACTGTTTCGTTTTTGATTGTAAAAAAATAGTTCATATGCAAAACATTAATTCAGTGTGATATTTTTAAAAAATAATTTCTGAACGACTGTCTTCTATTTTTTAATAAAATTAGAAGTTTATTTTACTTACAAATAAAGTAGCAATTCAATAAAGAAAGCAATTTACTTTATTAAAATACTAAGGAAATAGATTTTACTTTATAGTACTTCCCCCCTTTCCCCTACATGATCAAAATTAACGAATCAGCATGAAGAATCGTTGTAAAAGCAAATACAAACACATAATTTTCACTCCATATTTTTCATTATTTGAATTTTCTTGAAATACAATAATTTCTTTATTTTTTAAATTCGAATTCTATTTAATGTTACTTATTTATAGATATTTTTTCCTACTTTTACATGTAGCAGGCTTCTCGGAGTTTATAGAGCCGAATATCAATTTCTTATCTGTTAGTAGTTAACTCACTATGCGTTGATTATTGAACCAAGAAATATTAGACAACAAATTGGAATTTAAACTGCAAATGGTATCAGTAGGAATAAATAAGCTTTTAATGATGCATAAAGAAAGGGATAGTTATTATAAACATCATTATTTGTATAAATTAAATACCAGATATCTGTTTTCCTTATCTATTTCGATCACCTGAACAGGATATAGCAGTTCCTTTAAATTTACTTTCTCGATTTTATGGGAGATTTTTAAGGCTCATAAAAATAAAAATGATATCCTGTTTAGATATTTCGTTGGCTAAATCCCAAAATTGTCTGTAAAAGTCTTATCTTTTTAGCTTCAAGCGGATTTGATGTGGTGAACTGGATATCGGATAGCACTATTCGATTGTTTAAGGTGCTTAACAAAGTGGGAAAAGGAGCTTTAAAAGCAATTTTATGGTGCGGAGGAAATGATAAGAGTAATTTTAATCATGATGCTGATATGTTACAAAAGTGCATAATGATGTTTTCCTCCCGTTTTTTAAAAATCGATATCCGCTTGGTAAAACAAATTTGACTTATTGAAATTAATTTCAATAATTTATATCTATTCAAGAGGCCTTTGGTGACCGGCTTGTTCATTCAGAATATTTTTTCTGTGGTTGGTAAATTATTAAGAGATTGCATATACTAAAATTTTCCTTTTTACCTTATCATTTGATAAAACTGAAAAAAATAAGTTCAATGGAATCAATCTACTTCTACGAATGATTCCCAGATAAAAGCGACCAAAAAACAGTTTATATGCTACGAAATGGGAAAAAATTTAAAAGAATTTTAAGAGTGATAAAAGCACGTGATTGAATGGAACAATGAAATTACTTTGAAATTCATCGTTTCTATCAAAACATCGACAGCGATTATGTATCAAATAAAATTTTATAAATATTAAAATTAAAGAAATTTACACTGTGTGAGAAACTGATGTTATTATTAATAGGGACTTTTTAACGATTTTAACATAATGCTAACTAATTTTTAAGGCATAATAGTTTTGAAATATATTCCTGGAGAATAACAAAAATGCCTTAATTTTTTAATTAGCATGTATTTTATTAATTTTTTGGATTTTGATAAGTTGGAAGTATTTTTCTTCTTTTGAAGAAAGTGTAAGTCAAATTTCATGAAGCAAACATAAACTGTAGCTTTCTATAAAAGACACACAAACATTCCTATATATGCCATATAATCTTTTTATTCAATTTGAATCCTAATTAATTTTTTTAAATTTATTCCATGTAACTACGTTATAAAATTTTCTCTTATTTCCTGACCCAAATCTCATTTTTTAAATTTAATTATTCCTAGTATGGTCTGAAAAAAATTGTTCTGTGCGAAGAGATAAAAATTTCTAACACCTACGTTTTCCTTTCAATGATACCTAAGATTCCCTTTCCTATGTAGACTCATGTAAAAGAAATATTTATCAAAATATTTTTAATACCACTAATACTGTCTCTTTGTCCTTGTCTTCTGGTAGAAATGACACGTTCCACCTACGTTTTTGATTTCGTAGACAAATTATTGCCTTGGAGATGAAATAACTGACGTTTATTCGAAAGTTGTCTTCCTTTCATCCACGTCTCTCTCTCTCTCTATATATATATAGTATAGATAAATAGATATAGATATATAGACGGTATTGCAATCGTTTAAAAATGCATTACTTGGTTTTTGCGCCTATTGACAATCTGAGTCGTTAAAGAGGAAATATTTTAATGTTATTTCAGCTAATCCGAGCGAAGATCATTAGAGAGAAATGCTATTTCATCACAAAGAATATGAAGTAGGAAAGAATACAAAAATTAAATTCACATCACTTTAAAAGTTCAGATTAGGGATTTCACCTTTTCAGTTGTGACACTGGAATGAAATAAAATGATTGCTTAGACTGCAGTTTAAGAAGGTTACAGTTATTACATCTCGACAGGCATGGGAAATCCATGCAACTGAGGAGTTAAAGTACTTTTAACTTGGAATTTCAGTTAGAAAGAAATGATGTAATGAACTCGGTCAAACTGAAATTGTTAACTGAACTTAAAAGTTAAATTATTTACATTTATTTAAAATAATATGAGTTAAATCGTAAAAAAAACGTAATAATTCAAATAGATTCAAGCCTAATATCAGCAATTACTTTTACTTTTCACATGCAAGTGTCAAACTTTAGTACAATTAAAATTTTTGTTTTAATCTTTTGTGTAATAAATTGTAGAAAAATATGTTTAGATTATTTAAAAAAATTATTGAAATAGAAACTTAATTTTTATATCAAAATATTTAAATTATTGAAATATATATATATATATATATATGCTCTTTAAATTGACATAAAATTATACTTATTTTGTTATATTTCCAGTTGGCAGAAATAGTCAGCACATCAGATTTTTTGCTTATAAAATTAATTTTCATCCTCTAGATTGTATATGTGCAAAGTTTTATAACTCCAGGTCAAATGAGGAAGATCCTACAGAGAGGCAACACACACACACACACACACACACACACACACACACACACACACACA
>JAPMOQ010013041.1:1324212-1342596 GCA_026543055.1 Argiope trifasciata | reverse complement strand
CTTTACTATTTACTCATTTTTAAGTTGATTCGGACATCGACAAAACAGTCCGTTTAAAAACGAAAGAAAACCTGTCTCACTTTGCTAGGAGTCTAAACAGAAACTGAGATTGCTCGAACAAACAGTGATCAACTAACAGAAAAAAAATGCCATACCGAAGGCAAAAAAAAAAAATGAATACTGGAAGAAAATATTAATAATGACTTTCAGTTTAGTCTGTGAAAGGAGAATACACCGAATCGACATACTACTAATTTTACTAATTTAGACTGTAAGCTCATTGATCTTTACTAATTACTCATTCTTAAGTTGATTCGGACATCCACAAAGCAGTCAGTTTAAAAAAGGAAGAAAACCTGTCTCATTTGCTAGGTGTCCAAACAGAAACTGAGATTGTTCATTCTGTAGTGGCATAGGTTAAAAGGACGGTGATACAGTGTGTAATCATTTATCAGTGAAAAATGAAATCAGCTTGAGTGAATCTTCTTAAGAATCAGGTCTACGATTTATGTTAATGTTTCCTCTATTTAAGTTCGGCATTATAGAATTTTTGTTAAAATGTGAACAGTTTATATCCTTTAATTTGCTTTTTCTCTAACAAATTCCTGGTATGCAATGTTGTAAGTAAGCATATATAAACTACCACAAGAGAGATATCTATTTTAACTCAACACGTTATCGGCAACTACTCCTATGATTCATCAGGCCAATAAGAAAATAGTATTATAACGAACAGTAAGTTTTGAATAAATACTTTGTCTACAAATATTGGTGGGCAAAGAAATGAATCCGTAGAGCTCTGATCTATCCGGGGTTTTGCTATCCACGAAATCCTAAACATTAGGCCGGATACTAGGGAGTGTATAGTAATTGTAATTAAAATACACAGAAGAAAACACTGAATGACTTATACCAATGTATCTTAATAAACGGACTAACAGATAGACAGCTTCAAAAACTGTCTACATGCTTAGTTGTAAAATTTCGAAAAATCAAAATTAAGATTATTACAATATTTTTGTTAAGTCGAACTGTACACTATACTTTCAGTAAAAAAATTATATTGTCTGTGAGGGTTTTGCTGAATTCGTTTATAATGTTTATTAATTTTATAAATATTATATCTTTGGCCTTTTTGCATTCCCAGTTATCTGAATTCGTAAGAATGCAAGACATATGAGAAAAGTTCCTTCATTTGAAAAAGGACTTGGTAAATATTTGATAAACTTGACCTGAAATCTCGATTCGAAGTCTACTCGCAAATATTTTATTTTTCAAGAATTTATCTCTATTCCGGAAATTTTGAGGCGCAAATATATCTCATGTTTCCCAAAATAGTTTATAAAATATTAATGTTAAACTTCCCGGAAAAAGTTTTACACTCTCTTTTTTTTCTCTCCCCCCTCCCTTCTTCTCCATCTCTCTAAACCATCAAGTGCACGAATTTTAACTAAAAATAAAAATAAAGGACGGCACATACGCAATGAAAACCGGTTTTGCAATTTTTAAAATAATAATAATAACAAAAAAAAAGTAACATCAAACGTTTTTTTTCCCTCAAAAAATGCTGCCTGAAACGGAAAGTAATAGGACTTGTTGATCGATGGCATATCCGGGGGCTTAGAAACGAAGTGAAAAGAGAAAAAGATGGTTCGCTATCTATCTTGACAACGTGAGACGTATCGTTCACCAGTTTTTTTAAGAGAAAAAATTTCCTTCATATAATTCTAATCTTCCTTATTTGAAAGTCGCTTTTGACACATTTTAAAGTGTCTTTCGACTACCCGATAATTGTCGAGGAAAGGTGTCGATTTATTTTTCATGCTGAAGTAAAACTGAAGTATTGAGATACATAAATAATTTAAAATGTTATCTATCTTTTTTTTCAGCGAGAGAGTTGAATTCTTGCGAGAACCATGAAATATGATGTGTGAGCAGGAAATGACAATAATGATTCGTCAACTTGGATACGAGGAGAATTTATTTTTCTGACATTTAAATGCAACAGGCTTTGATTTTCAGAAAAATATTTTAGTCCAAAATGTATGCATTCAACTCCCAGATATTGATTTCTTTTCCTTCACATCTTAGTTTAAATAAGAAGTGTATGCGATCGATTCAATATGATGACATTAAAAAATATTTTCATTCAAGTGGCAACTAGAATGATGATTATGTTTACATGGAAAATTGATCCATTAAATAAGTAGCATATGAGATTGATTAAATATGATGATATTGAAATAAAATTGTTTTCATTCGAGTGGCCACAAGAACGACGATTATCTTTACGAAAATAATTGAATCACTACTCAAAAAAGAACAACTTCTGATCCATGTATTACATAATTCCTGTTTACTACACCGATTTCTAATGACTATAAATTTCTTGTAAACAGCAATAAGATGAATCCATATCAACACTACACAGAACGATGAATATCTCTCTCCAAGAATAAAATCCAATAACTCCTTCAAAAGAATACTTTCTTTGTCAAAAATTTATGCATTCTAATTCCCAATTATTGATTTTCTTTTTAACATCTTATCTCTAATAGGTAGCGTATGTTCGATTCGATTAAACGACATTAAAAGAAAATTATTTTTATGCGGGTGTCAACAAGAACGAGGATTATCTTTACATGAATAATTCATTCATTAGAAAAAAGAATCGATCTTTGTTCTAAATAATTCATGACAATTGTACCGATTCCGAATGGTCATCGCTTTCTCATGAATGATAATCAAAAAGCAATATCAAAAAAATGTAATAGGAAGAACATATAAGAATGAAATCCATTCCAATAATCTTTTCCAAAAACAATTTCTAATTCAAAATTCATATATTTCGAATGCAATTTTTTATATATTTCTAAATATTTTATCTTCGATAGGTAGCATATGTATCAATTCTATAAGAGGACATTTAATGAAAATTAATTTTATTCACATGGGGACAGAAATATGATTATCTTTTCATGAATAGTTAATTTCTTATAAAAGAAATGTTAATTATAATTTATATATGTGCTATATCAGTGTTTTACAACTACATAAAATGTCCACAGCATGAGTTTATTAAACGGTCTGAAGAGTTACGCGTGCATAAAGATATAACTATGGACATAGATAGAAAGATGGAACATAAGAAAAAAAAATACTACATTTTTTGTAACAAGTAGAATTATCGATCCAAATTTTAAAATATTGAGTGCTGTCATGCATACAATCACAAGGTTTCTAATAGCACACATACATAGCACACTATTGTATGATATGAAACAGTATTCGCAATAGTGTGTAATATTGTTCAATATTATACACTATTGCGAGTATTATAATACAATGTTGTGCAATATTGTATTATATTGTGCGATAGGCTCTATTATTTGAGGTGTGCATATTAAATATATAAACTTAAATAAAAGTTTTGTCTACCACCATATTTGCATGACTGGTGTATAATAATGTTATTATTATGATATACTATTGTACCTGTTGGTAGTTGTTATTAATTATGCAAAATAAAATCGATTTTGAATATGAGGAGCGGTGATATTAGGTAAACATATATACAGTAATAGTAACCTTGAAAAATGTTGTTGAAGGTAATTGATGGTAATCGTACCGATTTCAAATGTTTATAACTTTCTTATAAATGAATCAGTAAGGAAGAATTTAAGTGTAACAGAGAAGATAGAGTAAAACGAACTTATACCCAAGACTGAAATCTAATGCTTGAAACCGGATCCAGAATATCTGTTTCTCTAAGTAAAATATTATGGCATTCCATCACATTATATATATCTACATTGTTACATATATTTCCTTTCAGGGATTGCTCAAATATTACACGGCATTAAGAACGCTTAGACGTTTGGTGTCTTGACACAGGCTGTACGCTCTTGGAGTCAACCCTTGAATTTAAAAAAAAATTCTAAGTTTCTTTACTCAATTACATGTTACTAGCTTTCAAAGGCTGAAAATTCTTGTTATTGTTATTAAACGTGAGAGAAGTTTTTTTTTCAACTTATTATAAAAATTATTTCCTCCGAAAAAAATTACATTCCATGAAAATAACAGCTATGAAGCCTTAGTTCTGTCTATCTTTTAAAAATGCATCTGCCTAAAATACGTAATAATAAACATACCTAATAATAAAGAAATACTGGTAAAAGCACATCAACCTTTTAAAAACGCATCTGTTGTCAAAGAAGCATACATAATAAGAAACACTGGCAAAAGCACGTCAACCTTTTAAAAAGGCATACGTAATTAAAGCATACGTAATAATACAATCCTAGCAAAAGCAGGTAAAAAAATATATGCGATTAAAAGATGTTGATCATTGCCATTTATGCTTTATTCATTACCTACGCGATTTGGAGCTTCAGTTATTCATTGAGTTTGCGATTTAGAGCATCAAATATTCAAAAATCTCAAACGAAAACAAAATCACATTCTCGCATTATAAAAATTCAATTCCCGACTCTTAGTTCCTTCAAATTTCATCAATTTAGCGATAGAGGTTTAAAATGATCATTTGAAGTCAAATTCTTTTGTACTATCAAATCTTTTACATTTCAAACTCATTGCAATCAATTACTTAAACGGAATTCTAACCAGAACGAATCCTTTAAGAATATCAGTCGTTTCTCTTTCAATAAATGAACGGGTCACTAGGAACGGATCATCAACAGCTTAATCAAATCAATTACGTAGACACCTCGGCCTAATAGCAATTAAATGACCGTGTCCAACGGCGAAGGAATGCGATGCTGAGAGAATCAAAATACCGATACCGATTACAACAAAGTAGTATCTGTTCTAATAATCACGGGCATTCGACAGGCCTAATAATAGCGTGTGATGCCCATTAATCAGCATGCTGGTTACGGAAATGAAGCGAACTGAGGAGAATAGCTGCTGAGTACAATTAATATAATCTATTAAAAGTCCAGTTTGGGTAGTAATTGAATAAAACGCAATGATATCGTAAATTCTGATGGAATAAATTGGCCAGATAAGCAGAGATGGCAGTTTCCGCATGCAAGCAAATGCGTTGAGATAGGGTTTGGATTTCCTGTAGCTTAGTGTTTGTGTTGAATAAGCGTTTCCTGAGAAATCTGTATTGTTTTTGAAAGCATTAACTCCAGTTACGCATAAATATTGTACACTATTTGTGCAACACAGTACAAGAGTGTGAATGCCTAGAAATCCGGATTATCGCATGTACAATATTCTACAACTCTTAATAATATATTTGAGGTATTTAAAAATTTAAAAACAATATAATTTTATTAAATTCGTAGAAATATTATTCAAATCTATATAATATAAGTTTTCCTATAAAACATCATTTTCTTAGGCAATTTATAATTTTTCATTAAAATGACGACATTTCAATAGAGATTCTATTTATTATTAGATCATGTTTGCTTGTAAATACATATTTTTAATGAAATTTTAGTGGATTAATAAACACTATCTCCTTCCCTATGAAAATATTATACAATATTAGCATTATCTATAGATACGACTTGAATTGTGAAATTCCGTATATCTTGCCAAAAATATTGAAGAATATTCGAAAATACTTCTAAGCACTTAAGATTTTTAGAGACATTAAAAGCACAAATTTCCTTTCGACTTAATAGAATTTCTGATTGCACTCAAACTGAAGATTTATAAAAAATTAAGAGACATTTTTCTCTTGAAGAAGCTGACTATTGCAAAATATTGTGCAACATTATGATAGCAATTTCATTGTGTACGTTCTAGAGAAGAATATCCACATTCTTTAGTTTCATTATATTCCAACGTTATTTTGTTGCACATAGGAAAAAGTAAGTTAACTCTACAGTGTTTTCAAGTAAAAGTTGTAAAAGTTTTGAACTTATTTTCGTGAACTAAATCATGAGCTAATTTAAAGGACACCTGCTTAGAAAAAGAAAAAGATCAGATAGAGCATTGTGAAATAATAGGAGCATTCCTGATTGTTATTGTAAGCAACTGTTGACATTTTGAAACCAGATGGATAATGGAAATTGTCCGGCTCAAAACTGTTATCTCATGTTCTTTCACATCAAATTTGAATATAGTTGTCAAAATTATGATTAAGAACAATTCTACTTTGAACTCAGAGTCAGATTATATAGAATTAAACGGTTGATAAAATCACATGAATTATTTCGGAATTCTTCAAAATAAATTAAATGGGTTACATCAGAAAATATTACAAAATTCTAAAGGAAAAGCCTCTCGAAATAACAACCAACAATTTTCAGAACAGTAAATGTACTACAAATCTCTTGGTTAACTTTCTAGATATTATTGACATTTCAAAGTGGTCTCAAAATAGAAAGCAAGAAAATATCATCACTCGAGCCTTATGCAAATGATTACACCCTCTCAACCGCTGTGATAGTTTAATGCAGAAATTAATTCAATCTGAAAGAGATGCAGCGTTCAGAAAAAAATCGTTGCCGGCAAAATCACATCCAGTTTTTCCCCGCTTAAATCATTCGTCACATAAAACGATTCTTTAGTAAAAAATACGTAAACAACTTTTTCAATGTATCTTATCATGAACTTAATTTTAATTTTGGAATAAATTTTATTTCCAAGACTTAAAGTATATCGAAAACTTATAACCGACTTTGAACTGTAATTTAGGCTGAGAAGAGTGGCACTTGTTCAGCATTTCACAAATTGTTTCTCAACTTGAGGTATCCGACTACGTTCGAAGAAGCATTTTTGAAAAATTGAATTAAAAAAAAAACTATTAAAATTACTGTTTTTAGATGTATTGTCAATTATGATACAAAATTTTATAAATACAACAAAATTGTTTAAAAATATTATTTATCTTGTGAGATAGAAAAATTTGTAGCATATTTTAATGAAATTTAGCAAAAAACGGTTAACACTCTACACAAAATTGTAATGCGGCATATCCTATTTTTCTTTCGACACAAGCTATAGAATACAATGATGAATGAAATGAACCAAAATCTAACAAAAATATCATGATGATGCCAAGAAGTTATGGCTAAAAATATACATATATATGTATTTTTTCCATAAATTTAAAACAATTTTTCTAAAAACACCTATAAAGGAAAAAGCATTTCATTGACAAAATAAATTTTGTTTCATATCATTGCCTATAGAATTTAAAACACACGCTGAAATTTTTATATAAATTCCTCTATTATTTTTTGAGATATCATGTTAAGAACTGAGAATTTTTATGAAAATTAAAATTGAAGTTAAAGACAGATTTTAGCTAAAAAATATGTTTTGCTTAAAATTCCCTTAGACGATAGGTCAGACCTTCCTTTACCTAGAAAAAATAAAGTGTTTTGGAAAGAGAAAGGTCTGAACTACTAGAAATAACAACAAAACAAACATTCATCAATGCGGGCGATAACAAGGGTTTTTAACGTAGTCGGATACCTTAAAAAAAATGGAGGAATAATTGCATCGAAAAATATATCGCTTAATTGAAGCAATTATTTTTGCTGAGTGATCTGAGCAAGTGGATGGTACTGCCAAGTTTTTATAGGTAATCAAAATACCCAAAATAGTGTCCATGGTGGTAAGAACAGGAAGAAGAGTCTTAATTTTAAGGAGCTTGCGAACGCATCTTTAAGCATATTTCACAGCGATTACAAAACAGAACAGCTATTACTCACATATATTATCATCCTTTTTACCTACAATTGCTAACAGAACTTGACATTCTGGAAATACCGAAGAATTTACTTCATCAAGAGCACTGACCAAGAATTTTATATCTCGTAAGGCACACACACTACAAGATTTGATAGACCAGAATATTACGAATGAAAAACTTGATTTCATTATATAAAAAATATATCTTGAATACCTGTTTCTGATAAATATCAGAATGTAATTTTTTTAAAGATTAAGTCAAGGAAAAACTCCTTGTTAGAAATATATACTTTCTTCTTTTATCAGTTACTTATGCTACCATTTAAAATATCATATTCCAAAAATTAATTTTACTTGAAAATATTTTATTTGATGTATCTCTTTCAAGTAAGACATTAAGCTACGATGTTTGATCAAATTGAACAAACCTACAGGATATGAAATCTATTTTAAAAAGTGGTTTCAATAACATCCGAAAAAAAGTGTAAAAATAATTACTTTAAAATTTTTAATGACCAATGGATTTCTAAAGGCAGAGCTATTAATCCTTCAATAAAACGTATATTTGAGCATGGGATTTGACTAGAAAGAGTAAACATATAGAAGAAACCCTCCTAGCCTCCATTAATAAAACATCCAAGCTAATTTCCAAAGAAAAAATTGTTAAAAAGAGCAGATAAAATTTTTCAAATATACATAAGCCGCCATAAAATATTAAAAGCAATCTCATCTTTACTGCACCTCTGCATGTTTTTTCTTTTCATAATAATTGTTGCCACTTATCTTCTGGGAAAAACAACTCCACCGAAGTTTAAAAATCTCCCCAGTTATGAAGTTAAAATCCATTCCACTTCAGAACCTGAGGGCAATCCATCTCGTTCGAACTACGGCATTAATTTTTAAGTAGGAGCTCAGATCGGGGCAAATTGTGAAGAACAAATGTTTATTTATAGCAGGAACTGGAGGTAATGAGACATGCAGCTCACATCAACGGTAACAAAATGGACAATTTGCTTACAGACCATCAACCTCGATTAAAGATCTCTAATCGGCCATGCAAACAACTGGATGATAGTTTTTTTTTTCTATCTTGTAGAGAAGAACGTGAAGAATCCAAGAAGAGATTTGCGGGATTGTTGTTGCAATCATTTCGTTATCTTCATGGCTTATAAAGAAGTGCTGTCCGCTTAATGTGGTGTAAGAATGGTATTCTTGGGTTAAAGCTTTAGTTTTTGCTTTTTTAATGTTAATTAAGAGTAAATTTTAATTTGCATTTAGATAATTAAATGGCTCATTTGAATTAAATATGATCAGAGAATGGTTATAAAACTTATTTTAGAAGTTTAGATACCGGATGATACAAAATTCCTTTAACATTTGGAAGTTCAATAGTTTCTCGGCGTCCTGGAATAGAGGTAGTGTGTCTTCCCCGTGATCTGGGCGTCCCGGATTCGAGTCCCCATGCGGGTATGGTAGTTCTTCGGTGTTCTATTTATGAGTTATATGAATGTGCCTCCCTGTAAAAAGGGGTTGTGCAAGCGATTGTGAAGCATGTAGTTAAGTCGTACTTTTATCCCTAGTTAGCTCTACTGAAAAAAAAAATTAATTTAGGCTTAAATTGCTGACAGCTTTCTGACAATGGGCTTGTAAAGTGGCATAAGTAATAACAACGAAGTATACAGAAGGTATTTTAATCATCAAAAAAATTCATACGCAAGATTTTGAATAAAACTCTTCGTTTCTGACCTTCTTGAGGTTTATTTGAATTCAAAATATGTTAAAAAATATTTTTGGTAATTCCAAAATCTTTTGAGAGAAACAAATGAAATTTTGAATACGGTCTTTAAACCAAATTTTTAGAATTATATCAAATTGTGAGAAAACTCCCTTCAGAAGTCTGTTCGTCTAGCTTTTAATTTCACTGAATTCATTCGAATAAAAATGAATTCAGTATGTGAAAAACGTAAAACACTACGTAAATAAAGTTTGGTTGAGATTCTAAATTTGGGATTCATATCGAATTTTCTGCCAAACGTATTAAGAGTTTGGCTATTTGTCAGTCCATAGTTTCTCAAGCATGTAACCACGACTCGTTCATTTCGGCTTAAGTTGCTGACAGTTTTCTGTCAGTGGAATTGTAAAGTACCATAAGTAACAGCAACATTTTTAATAACTTAAGGAATAATGTTGGTAAAGAAGTGAAAAGTGAATCACATGTTTTAAATGACATGGGGTTTTATTATACCAGTAAAAGTACAAAAATTGGTCAATAGATGGCATTTTATATAATAATAAAAGCAGTAATTAGCTCATCAATCGAGTTTTAGCAAGTATATGTTCTTTATGACAAATTTTCAATATGTTGCCATCATTCACCAACGACGCATGTTTTCGAGCACAGCGAATTGTAAATCAGTATGTAGTTCCTAATTGCATGACTTTGGGGAACGACAATTCCGAAGTAATCTTGAGCAAATCTCACGTTTTTACTAAATACACCATGAGAATACAACTTTTTGATGCCTTTTGCTGACTATTGACTAAAATTTGACGCAAATTACAATTGTTGTCAAAAGGTACCATACAGACTTTCATTGAATTAAGTCATTCCATTTATGGGTTATTTCCTTTACATACACGCGGAAGTACAGACTAATAGACGGTCAATCTTTTGACAAATTTGGTTCAAAATTTTAAATTAATAACTTGATATCCATACTTTAATTTTAAAATTTTGTGTACTAAATTTTACACAGATTGCATTTTGTGGTATAGGATTACACTTATACACAGACAGACTGACAAACTAATGGATTTCATTCAAAATTTGATAGAAATCTACAAATTTGGTCGTCATTCACCAAATTCCAACTACTTATCTTTATTACCGACAAATTAACAAGCAAAGTGCCAAAAATGAGTTTTTAGGATACAAGGAGAGGGTCTAAAACAAGATTTATTAATATCTCAAGCTCAAATGTTTTAAGATTACAGTATTGTGTGCTTAGTATACGAGAAAGTCAAATTTTTATAGTTTAAACTCGTTTATACCATGCTACATGAAGTCACTGTTATTTGATATTTCATCAGAAATATGCATAGGAAAATGTGAAATATTGAAATAAATTTGCCCACGAGATTCAATGGTTGCTTTTGTTTTAGGCTTCACCTAAATACAACTTTATTTTATTTCGGAATTATTTATGTTGGCCTTAGTATATGAGATCATTACACCTCCATGCAACGATTTAACATGATGAAATTGACTTCCTGAATGATGAATTCTTCGAGATTTGACAAGGTGTTAGATTAATTATTAGGTGTTAAATTCGAAACACAAAACTGCAGTTCATTGACATATTTTGCACTTAATATGGCTTGGAAAGAAGGATTTTTTCACAAATTTGAATTTCATTACTCTGTAATAAACTATGTTGTGAATTTGGTACATTGGGTTTAAATCAGGTGTTAATAATTGCCAAAAGATCGCAAAAGATGCATTGTATTTATTGCAACCCACGATTAATCGGCTTAAAAAATCGCCAAAAATGCCGTATTAATCTTTTGATTATATTTACCAATGACATGTATTTAATATACATATACTATAAACTTCTTTTAATAGGGAGGGAGTTTTTCATTGGCAATTAATGAAAATAGTATAAACAATTTTGATTATTGCTATTTTATAATTTGAGTTTTCTATTTTGAGAAAAATACATACATTTGAAACTATAGACTAAAGACGAGACCATCCGTTGATCCATTAATCCTGAAGTGACATATTTAGCGATAAATAGCTTCTTGTCAACAATGAATGTCAACTGCTTTTATTATCCTTATCTTATTTCATAAATTAGTGTCAACTTTGAAACAAAGAAAATTGAAGACGGCGAAAGAGATTGTGGAGAACAATACCAAGTTTATTTATTTATTATATATGATAATGAATAGCAGATTTTTTCTAATCTAAATTTGGTTATTTTCCTGTTTTACATATTCAAGCTTTCGGTCGTTAAAATTTGTAAAGATATTTTAAATTGCATATGAATCTGACTATAGATAATCAATTCAAGTTTTTAATGTTAAAATTTTCTACAGTAGACATTTGTTATTATTTTTTTGAAAGGCAGATAATTTGCTAAAATACTTTAATTTAAATTACTTTTTACAAAATATGGAAACTGGTGAAATGTTACCAATTTACCAGAATCCGGATAAAACTGCAAAAAAAAAAAAAAAAAAAAAACTTCAGCAAGGCTTTTGAGATAAGCCTCATTTACAAAGCTTCAGCAAGGCTTTTGCCTCATTTACAAAAGAAAAGTTTTTCTCTTGTTACAAAATTTACAATTGCACTGAAATCTCAAAAATAAAAAGAGAGTAATTACGTTGGAATGCTGCGAAATGACTCTGAATTAAATCTGAGTTTAAAATTCGATTTTTGTCAAGATAGTGCACCATAGTAATTATATTTAAAAAATCGAAAATCAAAAATTTATCTTCATTATCTTGTGAAATTTCTTTTTTATATTTATATTTATAATTTGATGCGAGAAAAATTAAACTAAGAGAAATCAAAGAAAATCAATGACTAAATCATGTATGCTATCTAATATTTAATTGTACGCTTTCAACGACCGTTCTGCCAAATAAAATATTATTTTTCTGGGTAAATGAGCATTAAATTCGGAAGTTACAGTTTCGAACATGAATATTTGATATATTTCTACTCAGATAACTGAATATTTATAAATTATATTTTTTAATCAAACAACGTTTATAGATGTGATTTAATTGAAAAATTTCATGAAAGAAAAAAATTGAAAAGATTTTTGAATTTTCCCTCAAAGAAATGATAAGCAAAATTACTTTTTAAATCAAAATTTTTCGCCTTCGGTGACCACCTATGAATCTTTATTAAATTAATAGTATTAATTTATACTTTATATTTAATACTAAATATATTTATTGGCATTATAAAATTAATAGAATTAATTTAATAATGGCAATCAATTTTATAATTTGTATCTGATAACAACAAATAAAGGCACTATCTTAAATTATACATGCTTATTACAATTATACATTAAATTATACATAGAGGCTAAAATGTGACAGTTATTATGGCAGGATTTTGGTGATATCACTTAAAAATAGAATTCGGAAAGGGACAGGTTCCACTGCTGACACATCTAAGAATCATGAGCTTTTAAGGTATCCGACTACGTTAAAAACATTGGTTATCGGCAATATAGGTGAATTTTTTAAAACTGTTATTTCTTGAAGTTCAGGCTTTGCCCATTTCAAAACATATTATTTTTTTTAGAAAAAGGAAGGCCTTCAGGGCCATATATTTATTCAGCTAAAGTTCTTCTTTAACTTCAATTTTCTCAAAACTTCTATGTTCAAAAATTTTTCCACTGTTAACAGGATGCCTCAAAAATTAATAGAGATATTCACATAAAAATATCAGCGTGTCTTTTAAATAATATGGGCAATGAAATGAACCAAAAGTTTTACTGTTAATGAATACTTTTTCAATTTTAGGTGTTTTTAGAAAAATTAAGTTTTAAATTTATGGTAAAAATGCATATATACGCATATTTTTACCCATAACATCTTTGCATCGCAAACTTTTTTCTAATATTTGGGTTCATTTTATTCGTCATTATATTCTTAAACTTGCGTGTAAAAAAATAGGATTGCTGCATTAAAATTTGGTATAGAATGATAATCGTTTTGGACAAATTTCAAAAATTTACTACAAATATTCCTATTTCACAAAATATATTACATTTTCAAATATTTTTTTTTGTATTTATATTATTTTGCATCATAATTGACAATACATCCGAAAACCGTAGTTTTAAATAGTTTTTTAAAAATTCCATTTTTCAAAAAATTTTCTTCGAATGTAGTCGGATACCTTAAACAAAATTAAATCTGACAGAATCATATAATTGAATTTCAGAAATATCTGCCTATGGGATTTTACTTTTAGAGAGTACACAGTAAATAGTTTTTTTTTCTGATTTTCCTCGTTAAAGAAGATGGATATAGAGCAGATACCTTTGATGATGAGCCTAAGAATTATTAGTGTCATATGAAACGTAAACTTTCTAAATCGGTTCAATGGTAGTAGCTGGAAGCCTTGTCTTGTTTTATCCCCCAACAAGGAATGTGCTGTTAATTAATTTAATTTTTTTAAAACTTTGGACAATTAGGAATAGCAAACAATCACTGCTGACATATTTAGAAATCATAAATTTTCATTTAAAACAAAAATTGACGAAATGGGAAAATATGAAAAATGACATCAGTTGGGACTAAAAATTTAATTCTTTAGTTTCTCCATTTACTTTGTATTTTCAATATCATTAAAACATTTAATATTTTTTTCACCTGAAGAGATTTTTAAATACATATGCTTCCATGTCCTGTTGTTTTTTTTACCACTCCAGTCAAGTCAAACACCAGAAGAGTTATTGAATCTCGTCACGAAACATATTAAGAGTAATTCTCACTTTAGTTGGGTTCGTATTTCTTTACTTTCGTCTCTTGAATATTCTGTCGGTGAGGCCAAAACCATAAATATCGCCAAGGAGACATTTATGGCGAGTAAAAAGCAATGATTGCGATCAACAGGATCAGGTTGTTGCTCTCTGTGGCATAAAAATCGGAGACAGGCGGAGGATACAGCGAAATTAATCTCGAGAGCGGATGTCTAAGACCCAGACATCTGCTCTGGATGTACTTTGATCGTGCAATTTTCCCTTTACGAAATATGAAGAAAGTAAGTACTTCAAGAAGTCAAAAACTGATTTTTCTGTGATTTTTTTAGATTCATATATTTCTGAGTCTATCTTTGCTTGTTCTTAACTCGAATTTGAATTTTGATTTTTTTTGAATTTTTATTCACACAAGAGCCATGATGTTGACTGTGCTCCGCCAAACCTTAACTCGAAATAGGTAAATTACTCTTAAAACATTCCTTATTTAAACCACATTATTAACATATGGTAAAAAGGCCAATCACTTGTTGAATTTTGAAAGACGACTATATTAGAATCAAATTTATCTATTAAAAACCTGTCTAAAGTGCCCTTTCTTGAAAGATAAAAAGGGAATTATTTTTGAATTATGCTTTCTTATCATTGTGACAACATTTAGTCTCTCATCAAACTTTTGTAATTTTTTACTACCCAAAGAAAAAATATAACTGTTATTCTCCGTTTCATTGTGACAACATTCAGTCTCCAAACAAATTTTTATACTTCATTTCCAACAGAATGAAAAATACCCCTTTCTTATCATTGTGGCCTTTAATTCCTTCAGTAAGTTTTTGTACTTCATCACCTTGTAGAAAAAATACACCCTGTTCTATGTGTTATCATTAATATCAGAATATTTGGTCGCCCAACAAATTTTTGTATTTCATTGCCATACGAAGAAAAATATATCTTTCGTATCATTGTGACAACATTTAACTGCCCAACAAATTTTTATTCTTTATTACCGTTTGATGAAAAGACCTACGCCCTGTTCTTTTTATCCCTCTTATAATCGTGACAACAAATTTTCCAAGAATTTTTTAATTCCATTACAACCTGAAGAAAACAATAGAATTTTCCTTACCTATTATCGTTGTCATTCTTGTGGCAGCATGCAGTCTCCCAACAAATTTTTATACTTTATTACGACCAAAGAAAAAAATTCCTTTATCATTATGACAGCATTTAATTGCCCATCAAATTTTTGTATTTCATCATCACACGAAGAAAAGATACTTCCTTTTCTATTTGTTATTCCTCTTACCATTGTGACAATGTTGTTGTAGTTGTCATGTCTATGAAGGTACAAAGTGCAAATAAAATCTATATTCCACCAAAAGTCTTGGTGACGAGATTTGCCAGTTCTGGAGCCCAATGACCTTGGAGGATCTCAATTGGTGGTGCTCCAAGGAGGAAGCGGGAGCGGATAATGGCTTGACAATTAAAAAACATCTTCTGGAATCAGTTGGAATTCAGGCCAGTGCTTCAGTTGGGATAGGATTTAATACCAGTTGGTGATATCATAATGCCCTTGAAATGTCCAGTACGTAGCCGAGCTGTAGTAGAGGAGAGGTTTCTTGGGTAGTCTAGGTCAGGGATTGCTGCCTTACCAAAATGTTGACCGTAGATTAACAAATGTTAATTTTGACAATAATTAGTCGTTTAATAGATCTTTGTAATTCATAACCACTCAAAGAAAAAATGCATCCTACTTTCACTTTTATCTTATTATTTTGTCAACATTAAGCCATTCAATAAATTTTTATATTTCATTCACCATAAGAAAAAATACACCTGACTCTACATGTTATTTTATTTCCACCCGAAGAAAAAAAATGCTTACTACTCTACCTGTTATCCTCTTTATTATTGAGACAATAATTAGTCGATCAACAAATTTTCGTATTTCATCACTGCCAGTGGAAAAATACATCAGATTTACGGTTATTATTAAATTGATTCAGGAACATTTACCATTGCTGGACAAATATCTAATGTTATTCTCTTTTTTTTTTGGTGGAAATGTTATATGCGGATAGAATGGCGACGCAAGAACCACTTGAATTGCATCTGTTAATTTTACTTGCACACCAAACAGCTGAAATGGTTTGCATGTCTCGAACAAGCATAAATTAACAAAAGAATTGCTCGAAGCTAATCAGCATAGTATTCCCTAGATTCAGGATTATGCCTCAGGTATCTGTGATGAAAATAGTGCCAACTCGCCATGACATTTACGACAATTCTATTTCCGGTTTCGTATTGATTTTATCTCAGGTCTTTTGAAAAATACGATTAGTGCTTTCTGAATATCATCATTTTATTTTTAAGGCGAATTGTATTCATTCATTTGTATTATCAAAAGATAGAAATTAAGCTTATCTTGTGTAACTTCAGTGCCAGCTAAAAAAGAATATTCCATGATTTTAATTAAAGGTAAATTATAAATTTAGTAGCAAATACCAAGTATCAAAAAGCTGTGGCGATTAATTATAAAAAATGAAGGAAATGGAATAATATTAAAATTACTAATTTGTTTAATTAAAACAAAGGCATGAATGCGAATATTAATCTTGACAGACAAGAATTCTTTGCATTATTTATAAAATGAGTTGAAGGGCAATAAGACAAATTAATTTAACTGAATCTTTTCTATTGTGGACATTCTCTATTCCAATTTCATTCGGCTATCTAGAGGGAGTGCCACCCTCCCTCCTAAAAAAAGTCTTATTTTTGGGAAGATAAATTACTTATTAGAATAACTTTCAGTTCATTATCTTTGAGCTAAGAAATTTTTTCACTTGTCTAAAAGAAAAGGGTTTTTTTTCTAAGAATTTTAGTAAGTCTTTTTGAAAAATAAAAAAAATAAATAGTCAAACGTCTACTTGTTGGGATCTTCTTGAAGGTTATATTTTGAAATTTTATTTTTGAGCGGAAGAATAAATTCCTAGTCGATTTGTTTAGTTGTAGATAACTGTGCAATAATATCATCAGATTGTCCATCAAAAATCAACGATTTTGGTAATTATTTGAATTTTTCTTAATTGAAAGATCCGATTTCCATTCTTGCTGAGAAACCTGGGGGGAGAGGGGCACCTTGTAATTGAGGATGAGATGCCTTCGGTATGGTGGTTACAATAATAAGTGGGAGTCTGAACCTCCCTCGACGACCGACATACGCACTACGGGTTGTATCGTGGCCATTAGGACTCAACCAAAGTTGCCGCCAGTGTTGCTGTTGCGGCGGTACAGCCATTCAGTTTTACGTGGTTTATCCGTGTGCCTACGGGTGGATCGGGGGTCAGTAGTATAACTTCCCTTTGTGCTGAGTTCCAATTATCCTATTAAGGCGACACGGTGCTATCTAAAATTTTTTTTAAATTTTAATATTTGAAATTAGATTTTAAGTGTATCTTATCTTAAATAGCATTCTATAACTGCCAACAATTTTTTTTAATTATTCGAACAGTTTTTGAAAAATTTAAATTTTTTAAAACCCCAAAACTTTTTTAAATATTAAATTTTTTTCACAAGATTTTTTTTCTAGATAGTTAGTTATATATTACATAAAAGTTACTATGGAATTTATTCTCCTGATAATAATTATTTAATTATAAATATTTTCATTGTTAAACATAGAAAAATCTGAAAAAAAACATACACAAATTTTGAGTTTGAACACTTTAAAAAAATAACTATGCATCTTAGAGCAAATTCCATAGTAAGTTTTATAAAACCTGTATTTAGGAACATTCACAAAAAATTTCACATCACTACATCAATTTTTAAAAAAGCCTTAGGCTTTCGAAGAACAGCACGCAAACAAAATTTCATCAGGGAGAAAAGCGAATTTAAAGATTTCAAATTGCAGTAACTTGATGTGAAATTCACAGAACAGCCTGAAACTTTTACAAAATGTATATTTATCTATTCTTAACTGTATTATATAAACGTATTTAGAAAAGTCGGCTTTATCAAATGAGACAATAAAAAAAATCGTTATTTTCATGATTTTTCATCAATGTGTTGCCTTAATACAACAATTTTATGCACTGTTATCGATTCAGAAAATTATACTTGGTTATTATTTAAAAATGAAAATGCTAAATTTATACTGAAAATAGTCTCTCGCTTTTCTGTAAAATAACCACGGTGT
>JAPMOQ010013041.1:1307773-1324202 GCA_026543055.1 Argiope trifasciata | reverse complement strand
CAATTTTCGGACATGTTGATCTTTCTTTCCATTATTATTTAATAAGTGCTTCCTGTGGCATAAAATTTTAATTATTTGTTGGTAATAATATGATCTTTAAAAAAACTTGAGCAAAGAAAATTAATATTATTTTAATGGTGATCATTTTAGAGAAATTTTTCTAAAGAATGATATGAGATATATTTAGAAATATGCAAGGAATTAATATGCAAGAAATTTCTTTTCTTTAGAAAAATTTTTAACTCGAAATTTTTGTTTTAGGGATATTTTTAATGCAATAAATCTTTTAGATAATATTTTTTTATTATAAATTGTCATTTAAAAGTAGCTTATACTTTCTTATTTAATTTTATTTTGTTTATATTATAAAAATATAACAATATTTTAAAAAGGAAAAGATTTGTCAAAATATATTAACACTATTAATTAACACTATTTTATGAATGAAATGATGTGGCAAAAAATAAACATTATTATTAACATCATTGTAAGAATGAAAAGATGTGGCAAAAAATATACATTATTATTATCAAGATGAAAGGAATTTTGTTTTTGTTTGTGGAGGTGTACCTTCATCAAACTTATTTTCTTTTAATTTATTTAATGAAAATTTGTAACATATAATAATAAAAATTGTTAAAACAAAAGTGAAATATTTTGAAATTTATATTTTTTTCTAATATTTCAATATGAAGTTTTTCAATGAAAATACATATAAATTTTTTAAAAAGAGTTTTGTCGTTTTGTGTGTAGATGGATTATAAATTAACATTATGAGCTAACTAGATGAAATTTGGCTTATGGTTTTATTACTGAAATTATAAATATATATCAAATGTTGGATTCAATCTAACAAAGTTAACTCTCTGTTTTCATGTGCGTATCTATGTGAAAGGGATAATTAAAAATACGACTAAAATTTTTTTTGAATTTAAGCCTGAGATTTTTGAACCAAAACAATATGGTAATTTTCAATTTTGACCTAAATCTAGCAAAGGGTCAATTGCTTACCTATTCAATCATTTGTAAACACGAAATTTCATTGTAAAGCATAACGAAAGATGAATGAAATTTCGCAAGTAGATTTTATATTAGAATTGTAGGTACATGCTAAATTTTGGAACTAGATAATTGAACAAGACGTTATATTTTATTGACAATGATGGATTTGAAAATAGGAAGATTGGCTTAGAGGGGTGGTCTGCTTAAAATTTTGTTACCAAATAAATAAATATGGTTAGGATAAAAATTCTATGAATTTTAAAATATTGGGTTAATATTTTAAAATTAATATTCTTCAGTTATAATTCATTAGATCCTATCTAATTCATTATGTTCATTTAATTATTACAGCATAGATAAATTTCGAGGATTTAAACCATTAGCAAAAGATATTGTATGATATTTCTACGATGTTTCCCGATATTCTGAATACCAACCATCATCGTGTAAATATTTTGTTTGGAATTTTAAACTAATAGGGAGTGTGAAAGAAAGCGTATACAGATGTGGTTGCAGTGGATTCAAAGTCATGATAAATAAACAAATTTGTTGACGATGGTACAATTTAAAATATTAATTAAAAATCCTTAATACACTCATTATTTGAAACATTCGTGCCAAAGTGCGAAACGAATTTGACTAATTTATGAGGAGACTGAACTCAAAATGTGCACTGCATTCGACTACACTAGTTTAATGATATTTAAAAAAATTCATATAAAAATTTTATTTATATATAAAAAAGAGAGGAAAGGAGAATATTGTGGGAATTAGATATGTCTGTCTTCAGGTACTGCAACTTCAGAGTTTTTGCTTTTATTCCAGAAAGAATTAATGGGATGAGATGAAACCTGAATAGTGATTTCTAGTTGGTTTACTTAATTTTATAAAATAAAGATCACCTGTCTCTAAGGATGAAATATTGAGTATAATAAGTATCATAATATAATGTTTGTAAAGCATTAGAAGATTTCATATTTACAAAGAGTTCAGGAATATACATATTCAGAAAAGAGCTAAAACCAATAAATGAATTTTTTTAGAAAATTATGAAATATACTGGAGTGTGAGAGTTTTTTTATGTATTGCAAAATTTTGTTAAGGAATAAATCATATTGCCGTTTCTTCGATGTTAAAGGCTTATTTTAAGAAACTGTAATTTCATCAAATCCGACAGATGGTGGTATGTATACCTTGGTGATGATTTAATGAGGAAACTACCTTTATTTGTTATATTATGTGATTTTCAAAATTAAGTTCCTTTGAATTTTCTTCCTTTAGAATCTTTTAAGGGTTTTTAAGATAGTGTATCGGATCTTTTCCACTAATTTCATGGCTTAGCGTAGCTTGCTATATCTGTAACTCAATCCATAATTTACATAGCGCTTGCAAATGCATTACTGATACAAAGAATCACCAAACAAAATCAACGGATCCCACACTGAGATTTCTAAACTTTAGCATTACTAGTTAAGTAATTGCAGATATTTTATTTTCTTGCCTGGCAGCTTTTCTTTTACCTAACTCTGCATTTTTCTAAGAAATCCTTGAACATTGTAAATTTCGTTTCCTTCGGTCAATAAAAAGCTGTAATATTATTCTCTACTACAGTACTTCTTAGCCAACTCACGCTGTATATCGTCAATGCTAAACTTTTTAGATTCTCTTACACAAATTAAAAAGAAATTATAGCAATTGTAAAAAAAAAAATGATGAATCATCACAGTTTAGATCTTCATGAGTTCGAAAAACATATTTTTGGAAAATATTTGTCTGTGTGTGACAAAGATAACTCAAAAACGCTTGGAGCTAATTGAAATTTATAATACATGCTTAAAACTAAATGCGTAGTTTTCTATCAAATTTTGAACAAACTCTGTTTATAGAAAGTCTGCTTGGCTCTTCGAAAAAAAGTTATCACGACAACTCAAAAGTGAATGAGTTAAATGCATGGCATTTAGTACGTGATTTTGTGACTTAAATTGTAGATATATGCCGAAAATTTGTTTCAATCGGTTAGAAAGAACGCGCTTTAACCCGAATTCGATTTTTAGAAACTTTTGACCGCATGGCAGGAATTAAGGTATCCGACTACGTTGAAAGGAAAATGTTTGAAAAATATATTTAAAAAAAAAACTATTTATGGTTTATAAATGTATTGTTAATTACAAACGCTATAAATACAAAAAAAATTTGAAATTATCATATATTTTGAGAAATAGGAAAATGTGTATTAAATGAGATTTAATCCAAACGGCTAGTACTGCACAAAATTATAATGCAGCAATCTTATATTTCTTTGTACAAAAGTTATAGAATATAATGATGAATGAAATGAACCAAAATCTTAGAAACATTTTGAGATGCAAAGAGGTTATGGCTAGAAATATACCTATCTATGCATTTTTTCCCATAAATTCACAACTTATTTCTTTTAAAAACACCTATAAATGAAAAAGTATTTTATCCACAATAAAACTTTCGGCTCATTTAATTGCCCATATTATTTTAAATACACGCTGACACTTTTGTGTAAATACCTTTATTAGCGTTTGAGATATCATGTTAACGGTGGAGAATTTGCATGAAAATGTTTTGAGAAAATTGAAGTTAAAGGCAAATTTTAGCTGAAAAATAGGATTTGTTTGAAATTTCTCTATTTGATAGGCCTGGAGGCCTTCCTTTTTCTAGAAAAGATAAACTATTTTGGAAAGAGAAAAGTCCGAATTACAAGAAATAACAACAACAAAAAATCACCCATGTGGTCAATAACCAGTGTTTTTAATGTAGTCAGATACCTTAACCGCTAAAACATTCACCAAGGATTATATAATCAGTAAAAAGGCCAAATTCACACGAAATATTAATATTTCTTAATTATTGTGAACCAATGCCAGTCATGGTGTAGATAACTGGGATAAAACTTATTAGAGAATATGCGATAAAGGTGTGGAGGGACAACTTTCGCAGTTTAAAAAGAGATTTTCGAAAGCTAACAAATTTTTCAGCTCATAATTTAAACTAAAAAATCTTCTATCTTTGAATTAAGCTGTGTGAAAAATAACTATCAAAAATTAATCCTAAAATTTTAAAGCTAACTCTCATAATTATGTCAAAAAGCATCGATGATTCCATTTGGGTAAATAGAATTTAAAATGAAAATTAAATTTCATCGTATAAAATGTCATTACATGTTTTTAAAATAAAAAAGATAAAACTTTCTAGTTAAGCAAGAAACTTTAACTAGCAAGCAAAAAGAAAGGCATACTGTATTTCTTTAAATGCTTACTCGTCTGATATATGCTCTTCCTTTTATAGAACACTTGGTCTTTGGCATCTAGAGAAATTTCTAGAAAATTTACTTCCGTGATAGCAAGGAATTCCAGCTTAAATTATTCTAAGAATGCCGGTAAAACTTTAAAAGCGTCAAATTCGAAACCTTTTAAAAAGCTTAGCACAACATTCTTTTTCACACTGCACCTACCCCAAATGTGTCAAACGATCAAAATTGGACGCTCTCCTGTTGCCATCGTAAGAAAGAAAATATTTTCCTCCATTCATTTATGGAGGAGAGAAAAAAAAAGTATATCTATCCCAACAAGTACTAAAAGAAAATAAAAAATCTCGAAAATTGGCTTATTCCGCTAGGAAAAATCCTTTTCGCCTGAAGCCTTTTAAACGAGTTTTTCCGCAGTTTTCCGGTTTTCTTATAACGAAGCGGAATTTTCGACCAAATCACATCAATAGCACGGCAGACGAAAACGTGTTTCTACGGTCCGATGGACGTGACTTGTGCTGGTAGCTTCCTTTTAGATATGCATTCGCCTTTTTTTTTTTTCACCTTTGGATTTCTATGTGCGAATTGAAATGAATGAGGGAAACATGATCGAATTTCAGAAAAGGATTCCATGCAAGTTGTATCTAAGGTGCTTTTTTTTTGAAGATATTTTTATTGTAAGCATAAGTTTTACTTTAGTTCAAAAAGACCGTTGAAGCAAAATTTAAATCATATGGAGCAATAAAATGTTTTGGGTCGAAGTATGACTTTAAAAATAAAGTTATGGATAATGATAAGGCTATAAACGATCATACAACCAATGGTCTCAAACTAATTATAGGCTAATTGTATATTAATTAGCCTATAATTAATCTATACTTATAATAAAGCTCAATGTGTGTGTGTGTGTGTTGGCGCTCTACAGGCGAGACAGTCACACCTACAGCTACCACATTTGGTACATGTATACCTTGGAGGTCGGGAATGTGCACCTCGGAGCCCTTTTTCTGAATTTTTGATTAGAATTTGAATTAATTAAAATTTAAGCGAAATTTCGACGTTTTTCCGCTATAACTTCGGAAAATATTATTGCACAAACATGACTTATCAATTTAAAGATTAAAAAATTAGCTTTCTAACGGTATCAGTTTTTTAAATTTATAATGTAATCTTCTATTTTTAACGAATTTTTAAAGAAATACTTTAACCATGTTTTTATCACGTGACTGGATAAAATAAAAGAATGCCGGAAGTTCGAATAAAAAAAACTATCATCGCAAAATAAATCTAAAGAAATGCAACTTTTAACACGTGACTGGATAAAATAAAAGAAATATAAAATGTTATATTTTCTAAAAAAAATAAATGCAAAGCAAAGGATTCTATGATCGTTTGCAATATCTAAATAATTAATTCAATAAATCTTCTTTACGATAAACCTGATCTAATTTAGACAGGATATGCATTGGAATCCCGACTTAATGGCATATTTCTATTATCGCTTGCAATATCTGTCTCATTAATTCAATATTTTTTTTCCCTTTTTCGTTTTCTTTAAAAAAACATATTTAATATTTTGGCAACATCACCGAAAAAAACATTTTTAGTATTTTGGAAGCATAACCGATAGTTAAAACTTGCAGATTTATAAAATTAAAGAATATTATTAGGAAAACGCTTTCTTTTAGAGCTTTCCGTCCATCATCGTAAAGAAAATATTAATTTCAGGCCAATCAATGCCCGGAATTACTTCAAGGCTTATGAATATGTGATTTAATGGAAACTTTTAGAACGCATTACTCATGGCGAACCAGCTGGTCGCCAAAGGCGGCAAGTATACAATACAATGATTAATATACAAGTGAACTAATAAATTAAATGAGAATCAAATATAGTAAATTTTATATTAAATTATTAATTAAAGGGTCTATTAAATAAAATCTCTTTTTAAATTTAATTACAGATCATAATGCAAATGTACATTTAAATTATTAGCATCCATTTAAATCACTGTAGTCTTTGTAATACTTGGAGCACATTGTATTATATTTGTCATGTGATTGCAACAACACACGAATTGAATACATTAACAGAATCTACTGAAATGATGATGATAGTGTCGTGTCCGTGTTTTCACGGAAAGGGGGTGCAGTAGATTCTGAGGTTAAAGACTTCTGAGAACACAGAGATTAGAAGTTTGACTTCTAGCTGATATGAAGATGACACAAACATTCACTTGCACACCCCTTTTTTACTGGAGGGCACATTCACACGCTTTACAGATCGAACACAGATGAAAAACAACCATGCCCAAAACGGACTCGAATCCGGGACACCCAGATCATGGTAAGACACGTTATCCCTATAATAGGACGCCGAAAATCTCCTGAAATAAAAATAAGTGATAATTTAAAGTCATGGTTTCCAAGCAAATTATTGCAAATACAATAAAAGCTCCGTATTCGCGCTACCTTCATTCGCGTTTTCACTATTCTCGGATTAAAAAAATGGGACCCAATTCCTATATTCGCGGCTAAAAATTTCTTTATTCGCGGATCTAATAAGTACATACATAATAATAAAAGGATTCCAATAGGTATCCAACCCAATATCCTTTGTAAATGCTGTCAAATGGACAAATAAAAAAAGTAAAATAGATCTTATTACAACTTTGTCTAACGTATGTTGTTAAATGCAAACTGCAAACATAGCCGAAATCGCGAATAGAATAGAACGAGATGGGTCCGAACAGATAGAATCAAGTGACATTCAGGAATTGCTTGAATCCCATAATGAAGATCTGACTGAAACCGACTTGTAGGAAATGTTAAATTCACAGCCCGTTAAAGAAGAGGCTTCAACAAGCACTGGAAACGTGACATTTAATTTGAAAAATCTGAGTAAAGTTTGAAGAGTGGCAAATGAGCTTTGCGATTTCTTTATGAACGTCTATGTAACGAAGTCTTATTTTTAAGAGGGAAATTGCTACTGCGACTACAACGCATCAGTCTGAATTGAAGGAGCTTTTAAAAACTGCCAAGTAAGAGAAAATTAAAAAAATTCTTCAAACCATTGCCAAAGATTTAAGATAATTAATCAAAATGTGCAAAAACTCCAATAAAATTGATTTATATATATATGTACTTTGCGTTTTGTTTCATCATTATGAACTATTTTTTCTTTCGTTCTCAGTGTGGTGCTCTGAAGACGAAGAGAGGTTGGTTCGCGACCTGTTTCGGGACTACAACAAGCTCATCCGTCCCGTGGAGGCGATGAATCAGACGGTGGTCGTAGAGTTCGGACTCTCCTTCATCCAGCTCATCAACGTTGTGAGTATCCCCTTCTCCTTCTTTTCTTTTTGTTTACTAACACCGTTAAATATATAGCCATGTTATCTGTTTTTATTTTCTATAACAGAAGTGGCTTTTAAGTTGATCTCGATCGATTGATGAAAAACCAAAACATTTTTGTGGTGACTGCCTTTACTAAGGCCTAAGTCTTGAATACAAAAAGAAATATTTATATTCTCCTTATATCTAGAGGAAAAGGAGCTTTCTCCCTTAAAACGACTTAATTAAAAAAAAGTTTCTTAAGTTCATAACTTAAGGAAACCATTTTGAATCTAATGGAGGAAGTAAAATATCCTAACTTCAAAAAAGATGCATATCAGTTAACCCCTTGGGTACCAGACGGCATTCTCTAGCGCACGCGAAAATGCCAGATTTCTGTGGATACTGACCTTGACGTTGCAACGCTGTTGGGTGTGCTACAATGTTGAAACAAAAACAAATGACAATACACTCATGTAGTGCAAGTAAAAAAGTTTTTTGTTCCAAGGAACATTTCGAGAAATTTCACAAAGATTTGTAATTTTAATTGTCCTATTTTTCCAAATTTTTGTTACACAGACATTTTGCAACCCCCCCCCTCCTCCTGTTTCCACCATTCAGTTAACTGCAGACAAAATGAATCCAAAATGTTTTTATTCAATCCCAAAATTCAATTCCACCTAAAGAAGCCATGTATCCACATGAGGTTACAATGGGATTTAGTCCTATACATAGCATGTATCCACTAGTGGTTACATGGTACGCAAGGGGTTAAAGTCATTATTTGACTCACTCTGCTAGTGTAAATTAGCATTTTCAACAACGAATATTGTTAAAACAGCATATCTTTCCCATCTCAGAAAATCATTTAGAATCTCGTGCAAGATCAGCAGTTAATAATTACATACCGAGATATTCAAGACTGACGAACAATATGTAGATTGAGTCTTTTACTAATTACAACTAAGATAACTAATTTTAGATGAAAATGATTTTTTAAATGTATTTTGAGCTGCCTGATATTTAAATACATCATTTGATGCTATAATATTTGTGGCTATTAATATTACGTGTGTATTCTGCTATTTATTAATATGTTTGTAGTTGTATGTTCCGTATCTTTTCTTAAGTTATAATAAATGTTGTTGAATTTTTTAAAAATCTTACCACACCTAAATAACCGGGTTGACAGCAACAACTTAAAAAATTAGAAGCATCTTGTACCCTGAAAAAGTCTGCTCACCTCTTATTAAGGTATCCGACTACGTTAAAAACTCTGGTTTTCGGCCACATTGGCGAATTTTTTTGTAGTTAGTTCTTGTAGTTTAGACTTTCCTCTATCCAAAACAGTTTATCTCTTTTAGGAAAAGGAAGGCCTGATCTGTGATCCAGGTTCACATATTTTTCAGCTAAATTCTGTCTTTTACTTTCATTTTCTCAAAACTTTCATTTGCATAAAAATTCATCACAGTTAACATGATATCTCAAAATTTAACAGAAGTATTTACGTAAACATTTCAGCTTCTGTTTTAAATAAAATTTGCAATGAAATGAGCCAAATGTTTTATTGTTGGCGAAATACTTTTTATTTATAGATGTTTTTAGAAAAATTAAGTTGTAAATTTATGGCAAAAATTCGTATATACATATATTTTTTACAAATAACTTCTTTGTATCTCAAAATTTTTCTTACATTTTGGTTCATTTCGTTCCTTATTATATTCTATAAGTTGATTGCAAAGAAAAATAGGATGACTGCATTACCACTTTGCTTAGAAAACCGTTTTGGTTCAATTTCGTTATAATTTACAAAAATGTTTCCTATTTTTCAAAATATATTATATTTTCAAATATTTTTTTGTATTCATAGTATTTTGCATTATAATTGACAATACATCTAAAAACCATAATTTTAAATTGTTTTTAAAAAACTCAGTTTTTCAAAACTTTTCGTTCCAAAGTAGTCGGATACCTTAATAAGAATACAGTAATTGTATTTACTTTTATACTAAATGCATTTAGCTTTGAAACGTTTTTCATTTTCATATTAGTTGCAGAACCGGTTTTTGCTGTCTTTTTTGAGTTACCACATTCCCACTTTTCAGAAAGTATAGACCAACATACAATCGACCTGTAGTCGGGATTTGGCTCGAATGAGCAGCTCTCTTCACTGCAGATGTTAAATCCATGTAAAGAATATTTTCTATTTAGCTTTCCTCCTTTTGTAATTAGCATGTTAACTTGTATTCAAACAGCCCCTGAACAGGTTGTACTTGAAAATTTATGCATATCTGCAAATTTAGTGTTAAGATCATGTGACAAATTTCAACAGTATAGCTCAAAGTATTTTTGAGTTATCTTTGTCATAGACAGACAGACGGGCGAACGTTTTACAAAAATGTATTTTTCGAACTCATTGAGATCTAAAATGGAGAGATTCGTCAAAATCTCGAATTAGAATTTTTTTGCTGATTACTACATTTTCTCTATACAACGTATACGAGAAAATAAAAAGAAAAAACAATTCCAATATAAGTCGACTTTACATAATCGACTATTTGCATGACGTTGCTATTGTATTTATCTTACTGTTACAAAACTATCTTTTTTGCACTTTTCTTCATTCGTTGATAAGCCGTAAATCTGTGCCCCTGACAATAAAACCAATAATCGTTATCGTATTTGTCGCAGTAAACAAGTCGTTAAGGAAGGCACTATCGGTTCGTTAAGGAACTAGCGGAAAGATTAGGCGAATGCGCCGCTGCTGTAAGGACATTATTGCTGGATGTTATGTCCTTAATCTACTCTATGCGTTTGTATAAATTGAGTCACGTTTTTATGTAGCGATTATCCTCCTTTGTTCATATCCTCGAATAGTCAAGGCTATTTGTGCCCTAATTAGAATTTATCTGAGCGATATTTGAATTCTAATCAGGCATTCTAACCAACTGTAAGCTTGTCATTATTTACAGATTATGCATTTGTAGGATTAATAATGTGATAGTTGTAAACCTCATTATAAATAAATTTGCCTTAGTTATTAATCAGCAATAGTGGTATATTATCTATTATTTCATATATTGGTGTAGTGTGATGTAACTTTTGTATATTGGAAAATAAATGAAGTGCATATTTTGGACTAATTTTCTCCGATTTATTTCGATCAAAATCATCCATATAGAGCAGAGGTTCCCAACCTTTTTTGAACTGGTTCCCCCTTTTTTATTGAATATTTCAATATCTCCCCCAGCCTTCCATTCCAGATAAATAAGAGCATAATGCATGGTGAAAACAAGAATTAAAAAATTCTAATAGAATTGAAACGATATTAAATTCTTTATTTAAAAAAAAGAGGAATAAAAATTTTAGCTTACCTGTCGTAAGTACAGGCAGGGATTTGGATGATACGAATTAATTCATAATAAACTATTGCTTTCTAAAGTAATAAATTGACAGTTTCAGAGACCAATCAAAACACATACTTAATTATATTAAAAAGTATTTTTATTAAAATTCAGAGGCATTAACTTAACTAATGAGATAGCCGATTTTGATGCATTTTAATCAGCTTGTCAATATCAGGCTCGACTTCACTTAAAAACAATCGTAAGTCGCCGCGTTCATTAACATGGAGCAGATTTCTCTTTTTCTTGCCATTGTTGCCTCAGCGTTAAATCCACTTTTGCAGTTAGAATTCTTGGTAGTCATTCTTGAATTTAATTTTTAGATCGTCATTTGTAGTCAGTTCTATTAGTTCTTCTTCGAACCGAGAGGTTCCTGTTGTATTGACATTGGAAAAAAGATCCAAAACCCAGTCTGGTATGTCCATGTCTAAAATGTCCTGGAATCGTTCCTTGAAGTTATTGCACATTATATTCGGTTAATCTTCTAACGCCCCTTCGTGCCATATCAAAGCCCCCCAATTTTCCCTGGGTCTTTAACCGCGTCCCTGAAAACTTCAAACGCTCACAAGGGGGCGTTATCGCCCACGTTGGGAACCTATTATATAGAGTCTAGATTTGAACATGACTGATCAGCCTTTTTGTGGAAGCAGTTCCTGAAGAAAGCAATAGTGATCCCCATGAAATGTTCGCGCATAATCTATAATAAATTTACTCATATGTTATTATCCATACGCTACGGGTGAACAGTAGTTACGAAAGAAAACCTATCAGAGTGAGATCGTTGATAATTTCTTTTGCCCATCAACCGCTGAGATACTATTAATACAAAAGTGTCGGAAAACCGAATATATATTCTCGAAAATTTTTCGGACAGATTAAAACTAAAATTCGACCTAGATCTGCATTTGTAAATTCAAAAATCTCATACCTAATTTTATACATCTGAGTCTTTGCTTTTTTGAATTATTGCGCTATCGTGCTTGTGAAAGAATATATCAAAAGACGGCCCACCACTTGATGCAATTGGTTCCAATTTGATTCATATATATACTTTATTTGCTAAATCTATATGATAAATTTTATTCATCTAGCTCTCTTCGCTTTTCAGTTATTGAGTTTATATTTGCACTGGTGAATAGACGTACTTCCACATACCGGATCGAAATCGAAATAGTCAATCAACAAATTTCGAATAGACTGTGTTCCGAATTTTATCAATGTAGCTCGAAGAGTTTTGCGTTATTTGTTCACAGGCCGATGAGTAGACATATTTAGAAAAATGTGTCTATCTGTTACGAAAGAGATCTTAAATATGAAAATTCGTTAAAATTTAAAATTCGAATATTTTTATGATTATAATTTTTTGCCCATATACACTTCGTATACAAGAAACTAAAAAGGAAAGACGTTAAGGAGAAAAATTGCTATGTACTTTTAGTTTTTGTTAGAAATAGTCAAAATTGGAACTAAATTTATCCATTATTCCACATTAGAATATCATAATTTAAGAATGGAATGAATTAAATGGTTGAAATTGGACTTATGGATTCATAATTTTTTACTTTGGAAGAATTGGATTATCTGGATTATTGTCAGTTGTTGTGACATGGAAACGTGTTAATGGAATATAAAAACATGTTTATTCAAGTGATACTGTATATTTGTAGCACATTTTTGACCCAGTAGGCCAACGTATGTAACAAAATATGTACTCGATACTTAATGTATGATGAAACTAAACATACAAATCTTAGTTTTTGTAGTAGTAAAAATTGATTTGAGAGATTCCACTCTTTTTTGTTTATTTTTAGATAATTTAATGACAAGACAATTGATTCAATTTTCCTCATCGGCTTTTTTCACGTTTTTCTAAATAATGTTTTCTTAAATTTTATGGATTAAAAAGAATTTCTTTACCAAGATTTTTCTTTGATGCAAACATGTTATCCATGAGATATCACTATTAGTTCCAAAAATAGAGAAGCGGAAATTTGTCCAAGCAAATGTCAGTGAACTGATGCCACAAGCTTTAAAGTTATTCACTTTATCGCTAGGATCATTAAGCAACTAGCAGATTTCTCTTCATTTGATGATTCTGCTGGAAAAAATCTTTCTAAGATTCAATTTCACGCTCTACTTTTCGACTGAAAATTCAACGAATCCATGTAAACAAAGTTCTTCCAAGAAAATATAAACCCCCCCTTTAAAAACATGACTAGGTTTAGGATTTCATTAAATATAAATGATTTTTAAAGTACACAAGAGAAAAAAACGACTCCCATTCTAAACTTTTATTAAAACTTTTTTTTTCTCTCGTAAGTTCGTATATCATGAAACCATAAGTTTAAGAAAAATATTTTCTGTTGAATCAATTGGACACAGTTCAACAAACTGAAACCGATGCGTCATTTTCAGTTCTTTCCAGTGAATGCGCAAGACTTACGATTTCTTCAGTTTCTGTACATTTTTTTGGAATGTAATACTACTTGAGATCTGAGGCTAACTTATTCTTAGAATTAAAGTAATCTTATTAAAAATACTTAAAATAACTTCTTTTCTTTCAAAAAAAGCCAAAATGTCTGTGTATATATTTCAGAATACAAAAGTAAGAAAATGCAAAAAAAAAGCAAAAACGTTTTTTAATAAATTTAATAAAAACATTTTTTTTCAAAAACACATATTTACTACCAATGTATTTTTGCTGAAAACTAAAACTAAAATAATAAAAAGTAGATTTTTAAAAACTTTACTTCTTTTTTATTTCAGAATTAAATTTATAAACATACTTTGAATTGTAGTACCAAATTGAGTTTGTAACTAAAGTATTCCCGTTACAAATATTCAATAAAAACTCTAGGGGTTTAAAAATCTCAAAATGTCGACAGTATGTATTTAAGTCATAAAGGAAACAATGATTCAAAATAATTTCAACAAGCAAAACACATTTTTTTAAACTATACTTTTATTAATGTGTTAAAGAAGTATGATTTGGGGAAATTTATTAATTTATATTTCATATTTTTATTTAAAATTCATTTTTATAAATTTTATAGCTATAAACTTTTTCCAAATTAATAACTGTATGGCAGCACATTTCTGTATTCAAACTTTAATTGAACGGACTAACTTATAATTAAGTCTAAAATATACTATTGGATTGTTCGGAAAGTAATTTCGTTTTTTCCTGACAAAGGATTTAATTGCATTTTTCGCACCCAATTTCATACTTAAACCGCAAAATCATTTTATGTTTTAAGAGCTGATATAGCAAGGCTTGAGTGTGAAAAAGTGCAGCTGATTCTTCGCAGTAGTTTTTGGATGGTGCCCTTTTAAATATGGAGAGCAATAAACAGCATTTTCGTCATTTTTTTCTTTTTTGCTATATAAAAGGTAAAAATGCTGTTCAAGCCAGAAATAAATTAGCCAATATGTGTGGAAAAGATGTGTTAACAGTACATCAGTACCAGAACTGATTTGCAAAATTTTTCCTTCAAATGAGGAGGCCAAAAACCACCTCGATCAGTTTTTTTTTACAGCAAAGACCAAAACTTTTATGAGCGTGTAATCATGTTACTACCAAAAATATGGCAAAAGGTATTAGACCAGAATGGCAATTTTATAATTTAATAAATAATTTATTCATTAAACGAAAATTTCTTTTCATTTTGACAAAAAAATACGAAATTACTTTCCGAACAACCCAATAAAATTCTTTTTGTCAAAGATAATCGAAAAACACAAAATCTGAGATTTCTTGTACCTCATCAAATGAATGAAAATGAATTATATAATTCCACCTTTAATAAGTAACGAATCAAGATAAATAACGGTGCTTAGAAACATACCTTTATTATTGAATTAAAAATATTTTCTATAATAATTTTAATTCATAATTTTTAATCTATACTAATTTAGAAACTTTGAAATAAATGTTTCCTTAATATCACTAATAAGTGGTGATAATTGTATTATATTATAAAATGTAATGAAATCAATCGATTAATTTGGTAACTAAATTTTACCATTTGGTAAAATTGGTAACTAAACATATGGTAACTAAATTTATAGCACTGCAACGTGTTGTTATTGAATGCTTGTTGTTATACAAAATTTCAGAAGCCTGATTCTTAATGAAGTGAGAAATTATCTTTTACAAAATTTTCTTTTTACAAGCATAAATGATTCAAGCTAAATAGATAAAGCGAAAAAAAAGATTCAGAAACGAGCAAAAGAAGAAGATAGTAGAAAATGTAATAGCCATAATTTGTATGCATTCAACTGAACTATTTTAATTCTTATCATTTTATGAACTTATTATATCTACACTTATCATAATTTTAATTCTTAATGTTAGTTCGGGCTATTTTTAAAATTCTAAATACGGATGTACATAATAAAAACTATAGAAAAATAAGCTGCCAATAATTTAGAGCAAAACTTATGCTCCTTATTTGGTGTTCTGAATATCCCAAAGTGAAACACTCTAAATTTCTCTATTAATTAAAGGCTTTTAAATTAATCCTAGATATCGTATCAGGCAGAATAGGTCAATTAACTGACAAGGTCAATTAACTAATACAAGGTCAATTAACTGACCCTAATAGCACACAAATATTGTACAATATTGTGTAACATTGATCAATATTCACAATATTGTTTTATATTGTGGAATATTGTTAAATATCATATAATAACACATAATGTTGTACAATATTGTGCAATATGCTGAACTACCTAGGGATAAGAATGAGAAGAGGATTAAAAAGTGTTATTAATTTATTTGTCAAATAAATATGAAAGAAATTACTGTATTCTTTTTCATTATAAAAATTACGAAGTATTGAATATAAATCCAAACACGCATTATAAAAACGCTCTTTTACTATTAACATATTATTCCGGTATAGAACACTCTACTACAGTTTAAGAAAAGAGATGCACTACCATTTATTGCATAGTTTGAAGTTTCATTTATATTTAAATATACTTCATTTATTAAATTTTACGTTGTGTATACTACCCTTAAGACTTTTTTAAAAAAATAAATGTTTCTTATAAACTTTAAAAAGATTTCTGAAAATTGTCAGACCTAAATGTTCTTTTTCTCTTTTGTAGAATGAAAAAAATCAAATTATGACGTCCAATGTTTGGCTTCAATTGGTAAGTGCATTTTACGTTTACAACTTATCAAATCCATACATTGTAATAACATTGTAATTTTTAAAGTAATATGCCTACTTTTTTCAAAACTGATAATTAATATTTATGGAAACTGTTGAACAAAATTATCGAACGAGTAAATGACTAATGAATGTTATGAATTTAAAGACATTATTGATTGATTATTCGAATTTTCGTTGTTCGAATGTATAAAGTTTTAATCCTAAAAAAGGAATTTTAATCCAAAAAAGTAATTC
>JAPMOQ010013041.1:1284636-1307763 GCA_026543055.1 Argiope trifasciata | reverse complement strand
ACATACTCTTTTTTGCTTATTATAAATAACGATACCATCTTTCGTACCAAAATGACTCTGTTAAGCATAGTAGATCTGTCTTCAGTCGTAAACAATCATTATTTTCAGGTTTTAATGAAGTTTTGGAATAATTAACTGGAATTAAAAAGTTTCATAGCAATTGCAATGGTATTTTTTATCTCTGAATAGTGTTTTAAAGTATTTATATTTCTTTAAAATTTCGAAGGCATATTTAAAAAAATTTTCAATATATATATATATATATATTAAAACTTTACATTTTATCTGAAAGTCAATAAAATGAATGTAAGAAAGCAGAAACATAAGATAAAAATTCATAGCTTTAAAGTATAAATTAGCAATATTTTTGCTCAAAGAGTAAGAATAAAGAAAAAAAAAATAATAATAAAAGTAATTTTATGCTGTGTATTTTGTATTAAATATGATTCATGAATAAAACGTAATCTTAACTTGCACTTTAAATCAAAACTGAAACACTTGACTTATAAAGACTTGAGTAAACTCCATTGAATTCACTCTTTGAATTACGTGTTTGAAGTGCCTTGAATGAGATTTTCATCATAATATCACGTACTTGGTTCAAATGTTAAAGAATTTTGAAAGAAGACCATTCTTTCAAGAATATGAATTAAATGAAGTTTGCGACAGAAGAGTTTCTAAGATTAAAGAAGAGAAACCTTTTCTCTTACGCTTACATGGGGAGAATAAATATATTTTTCTGATGTATAGTATCATTTAAATGAAATATTTTGTGGCAAGACTTTCTAGAATGTATGTTTGTCTAGAACATACTATATTTGTGCGGAATACACATCCTCATATTATAGGTATGTGGAAGTTAAACGAAATTATGATTTTAACCCTTTGCACTAGGAAAAGTAATTCGATGCCTAATTATTCACCTAATACAAGTATTTGTCATTGTTCTGAAAAATAAATGTATATAATTGTTTTAAGGTATCCGAAACGTTCGAAGAAGAATTTTTGAAAAACTGGATTTTTAAAAAACTATTTATGATTTTTGTTGTAATGTCAATCATAAACAATATAAATACAAAAAAATTATTGGAAAATATAATATATTTTGAGAAATAGGAAAATTTGTAGCAGATTTTAATGAAGCTTCACCAAAATGGTTAACACTCTACCCAAAATTGTAATACTGTAATCCTATTTTTCTTTTCACAAAAGTTATACAATATAATGAGGAATGAAATGAACCACAGTCTAAGAAAAATATTGGAATGCAAAGAAGTTATGCATAAAAACATGCGTATATATACATTTTTTTCATAAATTCACTACTTTATTTCTCTAAAAACACCTATAAATGAAAAAAATATTTCACCAATAATAAAAGTTTTAGTTCATTTCATCCCCTATATTATTTAAAATACACACTGAAATTTTTACGTAAATACCTCTATTAGTTTTTAATATATCATGTTAACGGTGGAGAATTTTTATTAACATTAATATTGAAGTTAAAGACAGATTTTAGCTGAAATATATGTTTTTTTTAGAATTCCCCTGGATGATGTCAGACCTTTCTTTTCCCAGAAAACGTAAAGGGTTTTGGAAAGAGGAAAATATGAATTACAAGATACAACAATAAAACAAAAATTCGACTATGTGGTCGATAATCTGTGTTTTTAACGTAGTTGGATACCTTAAGCTGAATTTTCCAGAAAAAATGATTTATATCGTCTTATCATTCTGTTGGTATTTTAAATTCAAAATTAAAAATAAATTAATAAAACTTTAAAATTATGCACCGTTTGGAATGATACTTGAGAGGAGCCATTAGAGTGCAAAGAGTAAAAATTCTAAGCCAGAAGCGGTAAAATATATTCAGTGCATTAATAATTTAATATTTTTGCTTGAATACTTTTTAACAAAATATTCTTCATGAACATCTTTATATGACATTTTAGTCAAATCTAAATTAGGCGGCAATGAGATTGAGGAAATTATTCTTGACACTGGTGCTGCCCTCGTTAACGGTTCAGGGTTCAAACATATGTGGTCAGACTCCAATATAAAATAGAACTCATGAAATTTCATAAAAATGGACGTCAGCATTATTTAAACAAAAATATCTAATTAACATAATGTTTTTAGAATTTGGGCATTATTCATTGTTTTACATAACTCTATGGACATGGTTAGGTCAATTTTGAGCGCCATATGAACTTATTATTTAAAGAAATAGAAAGCTATTTCTTAGTTAAAGAGTTAAATTATTTATATAATAAAACTTTTAAAAAAAATGAATGTGTTTTTTAACAGTGTTAAAATTAGCGCTATATATAGTCTGATGAAAGTTGAAAATATTCTGTTTGATGTTTCTGATGATTGAGTAGAAAGCTAAAAAAATATTTCGTTTTATAATCGCCTCTATTTTTGCGTCTCAAAGCCAAAAGCCAAAAAATTCTGTTTTCCCTGTTTAAAATGGTTATAAATAAATTAAAAGCATTTTAACAACCTTGTTAAGTTTATGAATGCTCAGAACTAAATGCTTGTAAAATATAATGAAAATACCATAACATGAAGTAAAGTGTCAGATACATGAATAGTGTACCCTAAAGGGATTACTTTTTCTGTAAATCTTGTCAAGTAAATTTGAAGTTTCATCGATTGATGTTAATGCATCAAAAGAATTTTTTTCGAATGTTTACTAATGTTAATTCTTTTTTTCCAGACCTGGATGGACTATCAGTTGGTGTGGGATCCTGCGGATTATGGTGGAATCAACGTCTTGCGACTGCCCCCAGACAAAGTCTGGAAACCAGACATAGTCCTATTCAACAAGTAAGCACATATTTTGAATAGTCATGATATACATCTCTGTTTCGAAGAGCCATCAATGTAGAGGCTGATATTGGCTCTTAAAATGGTAATGAAGATAAATCAGAAACTTAGGTTAAGATAAAAAGGATGAATACGAGGTTTATACCAAAAAGCGGTTTATTGGAGTAAGGGACATGGAATCGCCGTATTACCAAAACTATTGCATAGCATTCGATCTTCAATTCTATTTCTGGCATTTTACGGTCCGCATAGATATAAAAAAAGGTTCAATCCTAGAATAGGAGTTCGCCAACTTGGCACACTGGTAGCAAAGCACTTAACAATCACTGTCTTAAATTCTCTTTCAGTTTTATAAAAATGGGAATGCTCTGCAATTCTATTAAAAAAAACACGTTTATTGTGTTTTAATAAATTGTTCTTGAAATTTCAATAGCTTGTTTGTTTATATTTCAAAATAGAAACTTCGTTCCCTTTATGTTTTGTTGAACTGATACAGTTGCTGCTATAAAATCTACAAAAATTCGTTGAGAATGTCTTAAGGAAATCTGTCATAATCTAAAGCCTAAGCTTTATTCTTCTTTCCTTCAAGAGCAAATTAAAATCAAGCTGGAGAAGAGAATTCTTGCTATACCTAATGACGGTTTTAGGTACTTTACAATCCTAGCAGTTGCCTAATCTGCCTAGTTGGAAATCCGTCATGAAAGTTTTATTTTCATCCAGTATGAATAGAAAACGATCCTGCTTTTGCAAGCCTACTTAGAATATTGTTAAACTATAATTTTAAAAAAGAATATTTATTGTTAAATTTATATATTATTTTATCATAATTATCAGTTGATATTCCAACCGACGACTTTGATAAAATTAATTTTATATGAAAGCAAATGTAACTTAAGAAGCAAATATAACTCAAGTAAATTTATAAAAAACAAATATAATATTTATAAAAGTATTTTAATAAGGTCTTTGACAAATAAAATCAACTGACGCTAATATTTATATTAAAAATTTGTGCATACTAAAAATTTATTCATTGAAAACATTAAATTATATAATAAAATTATCTGTCAATTTATAAATTAAAAATATTAATCTACATACTAAAAATTAATTGTCAATTTGTAAATGAAAATATTCAATTATGTACTAAAAATGTATTGTCGATTCATATATTAAAATATTAAACTATGCACTGAAAATTTATTGTCTATTTATACATTAAATTGTATAATAATTTATGTATTAAACATTTATATTTTAAATTATACATAAATTTATGTATTAAAAATTTATTTGTAGGTTAATAATTAAATAAAATACTCTACCGCATATTTTATTTGACTTTTCTTATCAAAGTAATCATTGAAAGTGTACTACGCCGAGCATTCTAGTTTGAATGTAAAGAATGAAGTATAGTTTGTATTTATTTTCGTAGAATAGAAAAGAAAAATAAAGACATTTTGTCTTTAACCAATTCGAACCAAAATTTGATAGGAATCTGCAAATTTGGATTTAAAAAAAATCCTCCCCCGTGTTTGTAATAATTTTGATTCATCATGTTCATACACAAGTGAACATACATAAAAACAATCCATTCGTTCATAAATATAATCAAAAATTAGATGCATGCAATATTTCTTAGTTTAATTTAGATCCTAAAAATATTCTAATTTTTTAAATCTTAATTTAGTGTTGGTTAATTTCATTCTAAATTGTTCTCTTATTTCCTGATCTGATTCCCTCTTTTTAGAAATTATTCTTAACGAAATTGCTGGTCCAGTCACTCCCCCGCCAGAAACTAAGGTATAAAACCTCTTAACATCAGTACCTATGATTCCCTTTCATAAACGTCAAATGGAAAAGCAATTTCTATCAGAATTATATAGTAAAATCACTGAAGTGAAAAATATTTTCCTCTTTATCGCGATATAACCACATATTCTTTTACTATCTTGTTTTTCTTATATAATCAATGACACCCATGGTAAAATTAATCGATGTTCGATTAATTTTCGATAATCGAATTTCTTCTTTACGTCCATGTTTCTGTAAAATTATCTTTGCATATGCATGTTTAGATATTAAGAACCATTCATCAAAAATTGTCCACCAAGCTTCTAATGATTTCGAATTATCGGATTTATGCAAGCAAGAATAGAAAAACTGATTGAGAGTCAAATCTGTTGATTGCTTGTCCAAAATTTGATGCAAATGATATGATAACAATTTTTTAGGTAAAAATGGTATGCTATTTTGTTAATTTTGAGATATTCTGCTCAGATTCAAAGTGACGAAAATCATCCAGTAGAATTAATCGTGACGAATTTCCTCCCAATATTGATAGAGCAAATTCGATGTTGATTTTCATCCACCAAATTTCTTATGTTTTGGAATTTCTGGCTTTATACGCGGAGAAGTAACTGATTGAGTGAAAAAGCCCTTGACGAATTTTCTCTAAACTTTCGTACAGATAAAAATATTTTAAGAACGAAATAATGGGAAATTTTTTAATGATAATTTCTTCCTTTTCTTGAGATTTCATCCTCATGTTGATTTGGACGAACACATCACAAGTAGATTATCACTGAAAAAATTCATTCAAAATATGAGAAAGATTTGCAATTTTGGTGTGAAAATTTATCCGTCAAGCTTATTATGTTTTGGATTTATCAGATTTAATTTCTCAGAATGGAAGGATAGATAGCCAAATTCGTTGATGGAGTATCCAAAATTTTATTCAGATCTGAAATTTTTATGATAAAACAACCTCCTTTTTTTTCGTTTTGAGATTCACATTCATTTGAGTGAGCATCATGTATTAGATTACCATTGTCAAATTTCAGCCGAAATTTCATAAATATTTATAATTTCAGTGTAAAGACCCGATACTGAATTCCACCCTTGCTTCCTGAAATGTTTTTGAGTCATGTTGTTCATATTCATATCGGATAATTCTGCGAATGAAGGGAAAAAATATATAACTTGAAATTTTCCGGAAACATTCAGAATGTATTTTCTGACAATAACAATGACTTGGGTTTACATGTTTTTAATACAAGAAAAAAAAATTAATACTTTTTTATGTTTCAAGTCCAAGTTTAGTTGTTTCAAAGCTCCTTTCAGGGATTCCATACAAGGTTTTCCATAAATTAAAATATATACTCTAATAAAGGGTGTCCTAAAATTAACAAAAAGTTTGAATTTGTCATTTTTCGTGCGGTAAAGTGTGCCAATCTTATTAAAAATGCATTTAACAGCTGTTAGTTTAGGATGAATAAAAATGGAGCATTACACAATAAAGCAAAGTGTTAACACAAATATTTGAATTTTTTTATAAAAAATATTTTTTTCCCCTTTAAATAGATATATTTTTATTGAATCGTAAAGGTCAAAGGATAGTGTTATGTGTGAAATAACACGTAAGGCAAATAAAAATCACGGTTTTGTTGGCACGTACGCACTCTTTTGTCGAAAAAATCATTTTGCATAAATATATCTGAATTTTGCTGGTGCAGCGTTGAATTTCCTCCTTCAATTCAAGCGTGTTTGTGGGCTTGTTGGTATAAACCTTTGACCTCAAATAACCCTTAAAATGAAATCCAATGATGTTAAATCTCACGATTTAGGGGGCCAATTCTCTAATGTTCGAACTGTGACCACCAGACTATATTTTTGAAATATTGTTCAACAATGGAAACACGTTGTTCTATCATGTAGTACTCCCTTTTTACTAACCTATAAATTTCAGCTCTTAGTTTTTTTTTGTTCCTTATCGCACTTGCCATTGGACAAGCTCGCTGTTACAAAGACAACGATTTAAGTTGATAGGGAGCGTCTCTTATTTTAGTAATGCCAACTAGGGCCAAGAGTACGACTCTGTCATTCACTCACGTGCACAACCTCTTTTTACAGTAGGGCACATCTCACAGATAGATAAGAGGAAAACAACCATGCCTGAACTGGAACTCGAACCCAAGAAGCCCAGATGACGGGAAAGAAGTGCTACCACTACGCCAGGATGCCAGTAGATTTTTTTTTTAATAGGGATGACAAAACTTTACTGCATGAATGATGGCAAATTCAAATCTTGCATTAATTTTGAAGCATTATTTCATTTTAAAACTAACTATACTACCTATATTTAAATAATAGCAAACTAAAGAATAATTTAACTAATAATAATATTTATATTTATATTTAAATAGTAGCAAATTAAAGAATAATTTAACTAATAACAATATTTGTATTTATATTTAAAGAATAGCAAACTAAAGAATAATTTAACTAATAATAATATTTATATTTATATTTATGTTTAAATAATAGCAAATTAAAGAATAATTTAACTAATAATAATATTTATATTTATATTTATATCTAATACTATAATACGAGGAATGGTTGCCAAGTCGAAAATCGCCCCAGAATTAATAAACTCCGGTAAACTTGGGGGCCTGGGGTTTTTGGCCACGAGGAATCGATTGGCGCCGGTTTTGAAGAGCTGCGGTTGAGCAGTTCGGAGTTATAGATAGGATATTTTCAAACTTTATTAGTTCACCATAATGGCTACTTAAATTTTCAAGCGGTAACGTGCTGCCATCTACAGCCAGTATGGCGAAGTAATAAAGTTTTATGTTTAGGCTGTTATAGGTTTATAATATGTTTCTTATGTATGTATATATTTTTGGTTTTTCTAAATAAATTTGTCAAAAATATTGAACTTCAACACACTACAATCTTTACCTTTACTTTACCTTTGTATAGAATAGTTCCCTTTCCAAACTCTAACTTTGTCTAGAATAGTTTACAATGGTGCACTTTAACCGGGTATCTTTTCACCAATGGTTTCACAAATTTTCTTATGGCATGTATTGTTTTGATAAATCACAATTGAAAATTTAAATCTTCGAGTTAGCTTCGATACCTGTTTTCTCCGAGCGGAGCTCGGTCACCCGCTGGTTTAAATAATAGCAAATTAAAGAATAATTTAACTAATAATATATATATATATATATATATATATATTTAAATAATAGCAAACTATTTTAAACATGTAACAAAGCAATTTATTAAGTTTTGTTTCTTCACCCATGTATGACAATGCGTGAACTCAAAGTGGCAATGGATAACTTCCAGTCGGTGTTTAGTTTCTTTCCACAAATTTATTTCAACAACTTCATGATTATATGTTCAGATACATAAGTATGTATGCTGCATTTGTGTTTATTAGATCTGAAGTCTCAGGCTCGTACATCAAATTCGAATAGCTAGCTGAATGAGATAGCTGTTTTCCTATAGTATCTTGACTTTTCGTTACATTTGGGAATCGGATTATGCCTGAAAGAACCAAACTACACATTTCTCTTATGGCATCCACATTTCTCATCAAATCAGTGTCATTTGGAAATTAAACACTGTATGATTTATCTTGTCCTAAGTAAAAAATTATTTGCAGTCACCTATCCTAATTGCAAAATTATTAAAGACTACATATTTGAAGGCAATTGCGGATACTTCTTTTATCACACAAACACTTTCAACCTGTGAGTTTTTACTTTATCGTATGAGTAGCACAGTGAAAGCACAGTAATCGCCAATTTGAACTCAAGAGTTTGCCGAAACTCCACATTTTAGATCTTTCTGAGTTCTAAAAACATATTGTTGAAAGTGTCTGACTGTGATAAAGATACTGCTGTGAGCTAGATGGCAGAAAGTTGGTTTAGAGCCTTAACACCAAATTTGCAGACTTTTACCAAATTTTGAATAACATCTATTTAAAGGATGCCCGTTTGTCCGCCAATTTGAAATAAATTAACTCTATTATTAAAAATAATAGAGTTAGATTAATAAGATTAGGCACACAGATCCAACATGTCCAATTTTGAGCCAAATCAAATTGTCTGCCAGTCGATTTGTACTTTTAGAAAATATAAACTCTAAAGTTAAAATAAAGCAATGAATTAAATGTATCAGATTTGTTGTGGTATTTTGTGACTGCAAACATACTTTTTTGACAAATTTTTGTTTCAGACGGTTAAGAAAAACGTGTCTAAAAGATAAATTCGATCTTTGGATACCATTAAAGCCTGCCAGAGAATCATCACGAAATAACTCGCCAAACATGACACAATAACTTTAATAAATTCCTAAATTCACGCCAAAAGTTAATATTACTTAACTATTGTAAGGCAATGTCATGTAAAGCATTCTTTGGAGCGGCAAGTTTATTAGAGAGTATTCGATAAAATTTTAGGGAGATCATTACTGCTGGTTACTTAACGAATTATTCACTGAAATTAGGGTTAAAATCTTTCCTTCAACAACTGTCTATTTAAACTAATTTAGTTCCAAAAGGTTTTATTTAATAACTCCCAGCAAGTTGTCTATCCCTTTGATAGTCCAATTCCGCATGATAGACTGCATTTAAAATGATCATAACTCAAACACTACAATTCAACAGGGCGCCTACATACAGGACATGCATTTATGCTGAGTGAAATTAGCAGTACGTTCTATTAAGAGGTTCTTGTGAGCGAAGCGTGCATGACGCAGTGACTGACGGTGAAAATGGCATGAGGCTTCCGCATAACATCCTGCTAACTGACACGACGGTGCCGGAAATGCATTGTTCGTCTTTGCATTCTACCCTGTCTGCCAATTCGAATTTTCTCTCGTCTGTCGTTTGCACTTTGCATACGCAAATTAATCGGTGTTCCTATCGTATAGACTCATAACGGCGATTGTAACGGTTAGGTCAGCAGTGTCAGATGAATAGATACTGTCCTCCTGATTTGTGAATCATTTGATGTTTGGCTGTAACGAGGAGGTTGGCCGGTAGTATCTATAAACAGCTGTAAGTGAAAATGAGGACAGGATGGTTTGACGATAAATAGTATTCTTTAGGGTCGGACTGACCTTATTCCACTTGGAGTTCGTGTTCTATAAAGCTGTAATTTTAATTTATTAAATTACTTATATCTATTAAATTTCTCAATCGCACTTTTCTTCTAATAAAATCCTCCATCAAATTAAGTATTGCTCATATTTGCTTTATCATAATCAGTTTCTCCTATTCAAATGCTCATTAACTGCCTTTTCAGACCAGCTATTCAACGACAATATTAATGAATTAATTTAATCCTATTGGCCAATTTTAATGCATATTTATCAAGCCGAATAAAAAAACTATGTCAGATTATACTTGCTCAATAGGTATAAAGTATGTTGATTGGTTTAATATTCTTGCAAACTTGTAAGATTAATTAGCGAAATCGGTTGATTTGTTGTGGTTGGAGATTGTGTTAAGGTTCATTTATTGATATTTTCAAAGATATATACCACTGATGATAATTTAAAAGTCACAACTATTCATATCTTTCAAACCTTTTTTTCATGAAATGAAAATGTCATGTTTGGAAATCATCCTTAAGCTACATAGGATAAAAACACAATGGGATTAGTCTCCCTAAACGTTCTCGCTTACTCTCTACTAAAGATGTTATTGTGTCGCATAAAATTGTAGAGATTGAACAAGATCCTGAAATCGCAAATACTTAGATTTTCATATTTAGAGTCCACACTTGAGAATTGTGTGTTTCGTAATGAAGTAAACGAAACTTGTACTTCCGTATTAACTCTCTGATTGCCTAATTTTTAAAAATCACTATTTAGATGAGATGTATGTAAATAAGTTCAAATATTTTTCATAAAAATGATACTATAAGTTACAATCAAATTATGGAAATGGGTTGGATGAAGCTTAATTTACAATTAAAAAAAATCATTTATTATTTATTAGTTTCCAATATTTCATGGAAATATTTATTAACACTGTTTAATTAATATGGCTTCACATATTAGCCTAACTAACGATCCTAGTGGCTTATCATTCTGATTGGTTGGTCAATGATTAGAATAGAACCACGATGTTTTATCCCTATATTGGATTTTTTTATTTAAACTGTCATTATTTACCTTAGATTTGGAAGATTTCAGCTCTTATTTAATATTCAAATTGGATTGGATTTCTGTATAATATATAAATATAATAGTTTTATATAATATATTTAAATATTCACATTGGATTTCTTGAACATTCTATATGAGTATAAATGCTAAAACCTATCAATGATGGGTCTATTCTCAGTTTCGAGCTGCTGTGAGTTGCTTTGTTCTAATAAACCTAATTGTTTGTTTAAATGGTGAGGATCTTTACATCTTCATGGCATTATTTTAATAGGTATCCGTTTACCAAAAAAATAACTACTAATGTTTCAGAGAAAACACTTTGTTTTCATTTTAATGTGATAAAAAGCTTTATAAATAGCTTTGCAGTTATTCACGCCAAGTATAGCAATACTTTTTTGTGACTGTATATATACATATCCTGAAGAAATGAGTCTTTTGTGTTTTTTCAGCTCTCTCAAATTAGTTACGTCTCCGTAAGCTTCACTTCCATCAACCGACGATTTCCCTCAAGAGAGAGTGTTTCTCTGATTCACACTTTTTATCCTCAGATTTCATTAAGGCTTAACCTCCATTAAAAGGTCAGGTACCTGCTGTTTCTTCTCAGAAAGCCGCTTTTAGTCCAGACGAGACCACTAATTTCCTTTGACCTTTGTCCACAACCTAATTGCCGCGAAACAATGCATTTATGTGTTATTCTTTCGGAATTAGGTGTCTCTGGAAATTGGACGGTAGAATAGTTGTGTTTGAGCATGTAATTCCTTAAAACCCTGCAAACGTTTTGATAATACGATATTTTAATTTTTCTTGATTATGAATTGCTGTGTTCACTGAAATATTAATAGAATAGTAAAGAATAGAAATGAACTCAGTTATGTAATTGCAATCTATATATATAGAGAGAGAACGATAATTTTTTAAAACTTTCATTTTCAGTTTTTCTTGCAGATAAACAAAACTTTAGAGATTGACCGATTTTGAAATGAAAAAAACCCTTTGTTTCTCTAAATATCGATGGATGCGAAATTCGATAGTCTCGTCATTGTTTCAAACAGGTTTAAATTGGTTAGTAAATTGATTAATACAATTCATATTAATCAATCAGAGGATGAATAGTTTGGAAATCAAGTTGTAACTTTAGTTGGCGATAAATCACCAAATGTGAAAACCTTCTGCATTATTTTCAAATAACCCTAAAAACAGAAAATGTATGCAAATCCTCAGAAGCGATATGAAATTATATGTATATCAAAATATAACTGAGGCAATTAATTACAATGTGTAGCAGGCGAAGTTAGGAAAAAATGTCAAATGCTCTTGCTTATTATCCGGAAGTCATAAAAAATTTACAGATAGTTAAACTCACCTATTTTGTTATTTGTTAGAAATTATTACTGTAAAAAGATCAGATTACTGACTAACGGAACAAAAATGGTCTCCTATATATTCCACAAAACTGGAAGTCATGAAAATCAAACAATTATTTACCAGAAATATCAAGGAATCGAACCAAAAACACTTTTAATATTACACAGTATCGGAAAACAGCCTAAGTATTGGGAATTATTATCTACAACATGGATTATACAAACACGGAAAGCAGTGAAAGATTTCTTAAAACAACTGAAACTTTGTCGATAACCATAAATTTGGTGCTGCTTTGGAGGTACAAGTTGAGCAAACATTGAAAACAAGTAGTATGGGATGATCAAACACTGCAAATTATTCTTTCCCACCATCATCTTGTTTAGCACCGAACGAATTTTTCTTTATCGGAGAGCAGTGAAGCGAAACGATGTTATGAGAAGGACTTCAGTAACTATATAAATATTCTACGTGCGTCGATATATAAAACGTCGATGTTTTTTTGTGTTATTTACAATGTGGTTATAAATAAAGTTCCAATTTCAAATGGTTTAAAAGGAAAATACTGGACCAAATGTTAGCAAACTTGGTAATAATTTAAAAGAAGCCATGGTAATTTTTTTCTGCCAAAAAAAGTTTAAAAACTCACCATCAGGAAGGGGTGATGTATCCAATATCGTTAAACAAAATAGGGTTAATCTGTGTTTTGGGTTCCCTGCTTGGCGCATTTTAAAAAGTCGCCAACCGGGGCGTTTTTGCTTAGTGTCTTTCAGAGCATTCAACTCCGCGAGACAACACGCAAAAACGCGCCAGTTGGTGAATTTTTGAAAATGCGCCAAGCAGGGGACCCAAAGCACATTTTCTCCCCAAATAGGACATCGAGACACCAGATTAAAAAGCGTTTAATCGTTTCTAGAAAGTTTTTCAAAGCATATTCAATGCGTGTTATCCCCAAAGCACTGTTTATGGTGCTAATCTAAATAATTTTCGGGAACCGAAAGATGCGATACGCCGACATGTGCGTTACATTTCTTCTGGTATGCTAAGAGCTACTGCTGAGTTGTTTTCAGAAAATGGTGGACGTCACATGTTGAACATGTTTTGTAACACGTTTCAGATTCAACACATTTGAAACCAGTGCCTTCATGTCCTATTTTGATTAACGATATTGCCTACAACGCCTTTTACTCTCCTGGTGGTAAGATCTTGAACTTTTTTGACAGAAAATAAATTTCAATGACCTTTCTTAAACTATTGCCAAGTTTGATAGCTTTTGGCAACGCAGTTTTTCTTAAAACCAACCTAAGTGGAATGTTTACTATAACCTCTCTGTACGAGTGTAGATGATGTCGGCAGATTTAAGGGTTTGATTTCAAGTTTCTTTCAATAGCTGAAAACGGGAAAATGTGTTTTTACTTGCATAATTCTTTTAATTGCAAAAATAATTATGAAAACTTCGTTGAAGAAAGATGTAATAAATTTTTTTAACAAAACTTGCACAAAAATAAAACTACTTAAGAATGATACACAGATTACTTTTTATGATGTACATTTACAGCTATGTATGGCACATTTGATCATATAAATTTTGAAAATTGCTATGATAAATAAAATTGAATTTAACCATGGGATATTTATTGAACAAAAAAAGTTACTGAACAGTGGAGCAAAAAGAATCCAAAAAATTACTGTGCAGTAACGCAGATTAATTTCTATCATATTGTCTAACAACAATTTCTATCATATTGTCTAATATGACTACGCTGATACTCATCTGATTTAAACATATAACTTTTATGCTGAAATTATTAGAAAAAGGCTTTATAATTAAATGTTTGATATTACGTCTGTGCGTTATGTTATGTGATTTCAGTTTTGCGCATTGTTTTGTTTCATAAAATTAAAATTTTCTAGTTAATGGTTATTGTCAGCAATAAAAAAATCATTGGGTGCATGATTCCAAGTCGGCCATCATTCAATTTTGAGGACACATACTGTATAAAATGTATATAAAGACATTGATGCACTCTAAGGATAACAGATACTGTGTCTAATGTGACAGCTGAAATATTAGTCAGTACTTGATAAGAATTGGAAGATCACTATTATATATTTTCAGCTATCGAAAATGCTCTTATTGAAATGGTTTCATTAAAAACTTGATAACAGTTATGATGATGAGGATGTCATGTCAGTGTTTCTATGGAAAATGGGTGCAATAGCATCTGAGGGTAAAGACCCCTGAGATTCGAAGGCAGAAGTCTGACTTCTAGCTCAAATGAAGATGACACACACACACTCGCTTGCACAGCCCCTTTTTACAAGGGGGCACACTCATACATTTCACAGATAAAACATAGAAGAACAGCTATACTGGAACTTGGAAAGCCCAGATCACTAGGAAGATTCGCTACTCCTAAACCAGGATGCTGGTAACTTTATAACAGTCGTTACAACATATGGAAGCAACTATATTCCAAATTACATTATTTTTCACATTTTTTTAACTCAGGGATAGACTTTGGAGCCATTTTGCATTTCCATTAAAATTAATATCAACTTAAATAACCAGGAACATTCTACAATAATTAATACATGAATCAGATAATGTAGTTATCGAATTTATTTCATCAGCCTTTTTATCCCGTTTTTTCAAAATTATTTGCAGAATTGTTTTGAAACTAAATATTCTGGCTAATCTTTGAATCCAGGGGACTTATTTTAAGGTAAATATAACACATTTTGTAGAACAATGATAATGACAGAAGGATTATTTATTTTGATGTTCTTTGAGACATAGGTGGCTGTACTCATATTTTTGCTGGAAGTTGTTCTTGGAAAAAGTTGCATTTACCTGGATAATGCTTATTGCCATTGAGACATATTTCATCCACCACCTATAACGAAGTTGTTTTGTTAATAAAAAGAAGCCTTTTTTTTCAGCAATAAGCGAAAAGTCTTAAATACACATACGTAAATGATATATCTTAATCTAATTTAAATTCAAATTTTTATCTCAGTTTAGCTCGCATTAATTTCGTTCTAAAATATTTTTTACTGATCCAATTTCTACATTTTTATTTATTTAATTACCTCTAAATGCGCTCCAGAAAACTGACGACTTAGAATTTTTTCTCACTCTGAGAGAAGATAAAAATCCTTAACGATTATGACTTTATTCTAAAGATAAACAAGATTCCCTTTCTAAATTCGACACGTGTCTCGGACATTCCAATCAAAATTTCATAATAAAATCACTGAAGAGAAACATTTCTGCTCCTTTGTACTTGTGTTGCGATGTAGACCGATGCATCTTCTACCGCCTTTTTTTCTGTAGGAAAATTATGCATCCTTTGGTTAAATAAATCAAGGTTCAAATTTCAAAAGTTTTTTACTCTCGGCCGAGCATCTGCAAAAATAGGTTACATATATGTATATTTTTCATGGATAGTAAATTATTTCAATATAATCCAGCTATTTTTTGACGAATCATTTAATAAACATTAGAAGCTGCACCTACTTCTTCTTGTATCTATTTAATTTTTACCTTTTTTGATTAGTTTCTAGTTAAAATAGTTGTTAGAAATCAATTAATATATTCAAATTAATTCATGATCAGCAAGAATTTTATTCATAAACTATATAAAAAACACTGAAGGTTTAGGAAGTAATTTTCATGATAAATCTGGTATTTCAGCATACGTTGTTTGCAAAAGGAAACTGGCAAATTCTTTGTATCTATTTCTTGTACCGAATAAAACGATTTGTTACTTTGTCCTTGGAAGACGATTTATCTAACATATGAGAATTTTTCAACATATTAGATGCTGCTACCATAAAAAAAGGACAAGCTTTCTCAATAACATTACAAGCTCTCATCATTTTGATATCAAATATAAGCCAAAATCAGTTATGCTCATCATAGAATATTGGATACGATCCAAAATATTAGAAATTATCTTCCAAAACCCAAACATAGAGAGGATTTTCTGAAAAGGAAGGACAGAAACTTAATAGATAAATCTGAAAATCCTGAGCTATAAGCAATAAAATCTGTTGAAGCAATTAAACAAGGCAAATTATTCCTTGTTGTTTTACACCAAACAATCTCTCTGGACAGCAGCGAAGAGGTCTTCTGCCAAACGATCTTCTTCTCCCCTTTATGAAGAGAAGTGACTTCAATAACTCGAGATATTGATCGCCCGGACCCAAACGCCAGCACACTCGTTTTCCAGAGCATATGCTCAATTTTTAATGCTCACGAATGGAGTTTATGACTAATTAATTAATTCAAATCCATGCTCGTCTCGCTCCACTGATCATAGATAGCCTGGAGGAGGCTTTTAAGACGTGTTAGGTGCACTCACATCATTCTTTCGAGCTTGTATTATTCATTTATTATAGGCACTTTGTATGTGATGTAAATTCATTGGGTGTATCACTAAATGCTAATTCCTGTCCAGATGTCAGTTGGAAGTAGGAATTGAGAAAAAGGAGTCATTAGCGAGGTGGTATTAATTGTGGATGTTCTTAAATTGGGGAATAAACAGCAAAGATTAATTGTAATAAATAAGGCAATTGATTTGCTTCATTGAGATACAGAGAATGAAAGCTGGAAGGATGGAAATAATTTTCTCTCAGAAGTATTAGCTCTGATGTCAAGTATTACTGGGGATTACTGTAAATCAAGAGACTTGCATTATTAACTTTTAGATTACTGAAAGATGAAATCTTAAGTAATCTTGCTAATTTGTAAGGAAGAACTTTTGCTGATTTTCAATTCTAAGGGCGTTAGATCTTTTTTCACTTTGAAAAAGAAGCTTATTTATGTATAAATTTGTGTTAATAAAAGGCTAGATTAGAAAATGTTCTGCCACTTCTTCTTTTTTTTGATATATTGCATTTAGAAAGTGCAATTTTACTAACTGATCTTCTTCGTACTTAAGAAACTAGTTGTGTTGCAAGTAGAATTTTCTTGCTTTTCCTTTTTTAAATGTTAGAATGACACAGAAATGAAATTATAATGTCTATAAATTCAAATATGGGCCAAATTTATTTTAAGAGGAATGGTTTTGTATTAGATAATACATAAAAGAAATGTAAGCGGAAATACTACATTCTCCACATATTTCTAATTTATAAGACAAAAAAAAAAATCAAAGTTGTAGATTTTTAATAAGATAAAAATGATCAGTTCATTAGTAATAATGAAAGATGTTTCATAACTATTTATGGTTTGGGCTTTTGAGGAGTCTAGAGATAAGAACGTTATATGGTGTTTTGGAGATTTATGTGAAAATGTCCCTCTAAGAGCAATCTATAAATTAAAAAGAAATCAGCTTTAGTCGAGGGTTAGTTAAATTTTTATTCTTTGAACCATTCAGATTCAACAATATTAAAATCCCAAACAGCAGGTGTGGTCTCCCTAAAATTGTCTCGCATACTCTCTAATGAACTTGTCATATAATAGATGCGAAATATTATTTTTTGGCTTCAATTTGGCATTTTCACTGAATCTATCGTTTCATCCTTGGCGATTTATTTGACGATTAATTCCTCGCATGCATTAATAGTATCTAAAAATCAAATTCTTCTTTTAGGCACGGCTTTTTGAAATATCAGAACACAGATATGACACAAAACTACACTTGTAATCATAAAATGCATAGTCATATTTGATATATTTCAATCATTACGTTTCTAAATTATCGCGTGCACATGTTTCTGAAGGTAACAGATCGACAGGCAGTCAAAAGGATTTAGATTTGGTTCTTAATTTGACAGGGGCCTACACTATAGATATTAAATCTATGCCCAAAATTTTATCTAGTTCTATTCTAGTTCAAAAATTAATCTAGTTCTTTTCGTTTTGAAACTATCCGGTTAACTTATTTTCTAAAAATTAGACGAACTTCCTTTGAACAGATTTTATTCCCAATTTAAAAGTAATCTACAAATTCAGTGCAAAAACCGTATGCCAAATTTCAACCACCTGGTTCAAATCAATTGTGAATCATCTTTACATAGATAGATAGTCGGGCTTTTTTTAAGTATATATATTTCGAACTCTAGAAGGTCTAAAACTTAAAGACTCAACAAATCTCGAGTTCGAATTTTTTGATGATTACTATACTTTTCGAATACTACGTAGAAGGCAAGAAAGTAAAAACCATAGCATCATCACACATCAATGATGTAGATTTTAGACCGACTCTTCTGTGTTTTGACCAACAGCGCTGCATTCATAAAATGTGCTATTTGAACATAATTTCAGTTTGAATCATTTGTAATTGCATTAATATACCTCTTCATATTCTACCAGTTATATGCTTCTTTTAACAAGTTTTAATCAGTTCAATTTAGGGCATGAATCTCTTGTAATCTATCTTCATAAGATCAGCTTCTACTCTCATAATGACTGCATCTATGGGGATAAATTCAACCAGACCACAACAGTACTCTGTATTCCCATAACAAAAACATCTTACAGTTCGCTGAACCCAGAATAGGGAACTTATTAATCTGTTGACAAAAATATTTTAAATAAAAACAACATGGCATTAGTATTTGATAAATTAGTGTAATCATGGATGTAAAATTATCTACACCATTTAAAGAAAATTGAATGTAAAACCAAAAAAAAAAAGAAATTTAAAGTTATCCTGAGAGAACATTATTATTTTTTAATTCATTATTTGTCTTAATTAATTTAAGTCATTAATCAGTTCAAACCAAGTTGACTCCAAAATAAAACTACACGAGCAGACGATAGATATCTCAAACGCTATACTATGAAGGTCCACTAGAAAATAAAGTAATGCAATTCTGGTAAAAGTCAAGTAAAAAAAATATATGTTATTAAAAGATGTTAATGAATATTACCTGCGCGTTTTCGAGCTTCAATTATTTGTTGCTTTCAATTATTCGAAACCTCTCAACGAAGACAGGATCATGTTCTCACATGATAAAAATCGTAATATGAAAAATGGAGGTGATGAAGCATTTAAAAGAATGAGTGCACAATGCTATTATTGACCAATAATAACTTTAAATGATCTCAATGGCCAGAGAAAAATTTCTTGTGGATTTTGTTAGTACTTGTTTTATGCTACTCTCACTTTATTTTCCTTTCATTCATATTCGAGATTCTTTTTTATGTTGAGAGATTACTAATATAAGGAAACATTATTGAGTCAGTTCTTTGTCAGGGGGTTAATTATAATAAATTTAGACTAACGCTACAATTTTATTTTCACTCAGTAAATTTTTATTCTATTTTTTATTCTTTTACTTGCTGACTATAGCGATTAACTGGTTCTCTGGGATTAATACATACTCATAAAAATCTCCAATTCATTATTTTATATAAGTTGATCTATTAGAGGATTTTTTTTATCAAAATATTTTTAAACTTCAAATTTTGATAGTTATAATATTAATAAAAGCCTTATGCCATTATGTTCACTCTATTATGTATCTTCCTAATTTTCTCTCAGCTTCGTGAAATTGCAGTCAGGGTGATTATACATCACTTAATACAAATTTGGTTTCGTTAAAACCAAGCATTGTTTTAAGGATATGAGCAGAGAAACCTGAATCATTAAGCACTGAAAGATTATATGCATTACAGAATGTTTTATAAGTTTAAAAAAACCTTAAATCATTGCACAATGAAAATTTCTGTTCTATTTTAAATTTCAATTTTTAGTTTTATTTTCAAAAGTATTTAAATAATATAAAAAGAACTAGTTTGGTAGCTCTAGGACAAATGGTCAGATCTGTTGAGCACCAACACACATTACACTCACTCGTACAAAGCTTTAAAGGCCAATATGTTGTTTGTTCTATTCCTATTACATTTGGGGGTTCGGCCGGGATCAAATGTTGATGGTGAGCTGTTCCTACACAATAATGGCTCGTTTTTATGAACAAATATTTTAATAAAAACAGGGGACGTTCACAACAAGTAGTGACAATGACAAACAATTAAAGGGGGTAGACATTGATGACAAAGCATCGTTGGGCATAAGCCCTTCTGGATTTTTTCAGCACATCGTTCGTAACTGCTCTCTCTCTGCTTCTACTCGGGCCCAAAGTTCGCAGTTGCAGTTAGGAGTTACAGGAAGAAGTTGAAGTGTTTGAGCGTGAGGCTAGTTGTTGGTTGCTCTGGTTGAGCATAACATATATATATATATATATAGTTCAAATTTTCAATCGTTCATAAAATACTTTTTATTCATCCACTCAAGTTCAAATACATTTTTTAAAAACTTGTAGTGGATGATACTTGATGTTAATACAATTTTTTCAAATATTAATCATTAATTAAATGTAATTATTTGTAATGTAGTAAATAGAATTTGAGCTGTTTTTAATGAAATTTGAAATCAACGGGCAGTAGCTCAATCGGTAAAATGCAAGGATTTAAGTATTTTTCACATGAAGGTGAAGAATGCAAGTTAAATTCTGGCGTAAATTAATATTTTTTTGAGATTTAATAATTTTTTGATAGATATTTAATAAAAAGTAACTAAAATAATGAAAAAAAAATGCTGACCTGAATAAGAATTGACTTAAATTTTTTATATATGAATATATATATTCCTTTTTTCTTTAATTTTCTTGTGTATGTTGAAAATTTTAAACATTGGAAGACAAAAAATAGTCTAATATAATTTTTGCTTAATTACAGTAGGAATAATACGCTTGTCATTAAAATTTGAATTCATTTATTATGACTGGACAACCAGTCCTTCGACATCATTTTTTGATCATTTGAATCTTTCATAGACATGAATCAAATGTGTACACGAGAGACTGGTGGGAAAAATCCTCTTATGCAGCAGATCGTTAAATGCTGCGCAAACAGAATATACGAATTTGAAAAATAAGGCTTTAAAGATATTCTGACAATTGAAAGAATTGTTCTGAAGCAGCCGAGGAAAGACAAAGACATATAATTATACTTTTATTGCTGACAGAAATGATTTTAATCCTAAACTGAGTATTATTTAAGGATTAAAAGCTTCAAAGAAAGATAATTGGATAGTTTCATCAATTCAATTTTTTTTTTTGCATCCAAATCCCTCGACGATGACAAAGATGATCATGTCAATTAATAATGATTGATTTAAACGAGGTATTATTTTTGGGGATTAATTCAGCAATTTAATCCTTTGCTAACATTAATTTTTATGGTGTTCTGTTTGAATTTTTTCCCTCGATTTCTTTTCCCTACTCTCCATTATTCTGTTTTGAACGAATTTAACTGGCAAGGAAATTCTACAACAAAGAATAGTTTGAGTTTGAAAGGAATAAAGGCCTCGTTAAAACGAAGGCTTTTCTGCTGCCCATTTTTTTAGTTTCTTTTAGAATTTTTTTGGTAACTTCTTTGGTTTTGTCGCGGAAAAACGGCTATTATTTGTCAGTAATGAGACGATTATGTGTAAAAAAAAGGAAACTATATGTGCTTCAAAAGGCTTTTGGAGTAGTTATAATTTCTTTCTGAAATATTGTAAGCTTCAAATTAAGCGGCCTAAAGTGAAGTTAATACTTAAGAAACTTTTTCAAACATTGTAGAGACATTCCTGATTCTCTTCATGATAAAACTGAATTTAAACACTTCTCAAACGCAAATCTAAATCTTGATCAAAGGTTTTGAGCTTTTAGGTATGCAGGCTGTTTTCTTCCATCTCATATCCATTTCTGAAAACAATTTTATTAACTTTAAGTAGATTATAGTAAATTAACGTAAGATTAACATAAGAAGGGCTATGCAACATCAAATTACAATAAATAAAACTTAAACATCAAATTGACAAAGAACAAAATTAACCCACTTCTTATAGATCACACTCGTTGCATCTATTCTCTCATTAGTGATAGAGTATCAATTAATCCTACATGTCACGTGAATTTTAATATGAAGCACATTCTTATTGAATGTCCTTCTTTTACCCTTTCACTGTCATTACTCTTTTAATTTGAAAGACTTGATTGGTGAGAAACCATTCAAGTATTTTTAACTTTTTAATATCAATTGATTTTTCTACGAATATCTAACACCTTTTCATTTTTCTTAATTCACATTTGTTTCTCTTTGGAAGTATCAGTACCTTGCATACTCTAGTGCAGTGATGGGGAAACTACGGCCCGCGGGCCAAGTCTAGCCCGCGGAAAGCTTTAATCCAGCCCATTTAAGAGTGCCGTCGTGAGAATGTTTGAACCCATTCCTCTCCACTTGGGGACTGCTCTGCTCCGCAGAGCAGCTGCAGAGTAGCTCTGACCACCAAAGAGCTAACACAGACCATGGAAACCAAATAAAGCCATGTGAACTTGCTCCAGAAAATCCCAAGACAGGAGATAGCTTCGTTCAGAAGCGGGTTCTCCTTAACTTCAAGTGTTGTTGAATGTTTGAACCCATTCTTACTTCGTAATGTGACGACCCACATAAAAACTACCTGCGGCGATATTCAAAACACAATAGTATTCTGGACAAATCCATCCGACCCAAACAACTGACTCCTCTTCGCTCGAAAGTTCCAGACACTCTCGCAGTTTCGATTCATTGTTCTGTTTTTCCGAAAGAACCGCAAAACTCCAATTCCCGAACAATCCTTGCAGGTAGGTATAAATACAAGCGAGGCCGCCCGAAGATCAGTTAATTAGCGACACTATATCAAACAATAAGATTAAAAAATACGAAATTAATTTGAGAAAACTATTTTCAGAATTTGAAAGGATATTTCAGGACTTTAGAAAAATGGAACCAGAGTTTAGTATTTTTGCGACCCTATTCAGTGTTAATTACGAAGAAGTTGATGCAAAATTTCAACTTGAGTTAATAGAACTGAACTGTAATACTCTCCTGAAACAAACTTTTCATACTAGAATACCATTACTAGAATTTTATAAAAATTTAAGTCCAGATAATTTCCCAAATCTAATTACTCATGCAATGAAGAT
>JAPMOQ010013041.1:1261732-1284626 GCA_026543055.1 Argiope trifasciata | reverse complement strand
TGAACCAAAAACTATTTCGGATTCGAACAAGACAAAATATAAATATTAGAATGATTGAAACGATGGGAGGAGTCAATTTCTTGACGAAAGTCAGACTCTTCACAGAAAAAATCCCTGGTTTGAATCCCTGTCTGAGGGTGACCCTTGAGAAAGTCCTCATACCGGATTCTTTATTAATTGTTTCAATCATTCTAATATTTATATTTTGTCTTGTTCAAATCCGAAATAGTTTTTGGTTCAGTTTCCGTAATTAGTTTCGTTTTCTCTTATATTGCTAATTTAGAACTTATTTAGATAGACGAATGATGGCAAAAGAAATAAAACATACAAAAATCGAACCGTTTTTTTTACTCTAGAAATTTTCAATTTATTTGTATTAATTACACATATATTTATATGTTGTTATTATTATTATAGCATCCATTGCAGCATTAAACCACCTATGACCTTTGAGGATGATTAATGATTATATGATCTGATTATTATATAATGACGAGTTATTTTTTGTAGGGAGCTTTCGTCTGCCCTTTTTGGGTTTTTTATGACTGCAATGTACAGCATCAAGACTCTCTTTTCTTATGGCCGATGGGACAATTTAATATTAACTGTTTTAAAAACTGTCCCAAAATTAATGTAGAATTCGAATTTGTCACGATTCGTGCAGTAAAGTGTGAGCATCCCTATTAAAAAGCATTTGACAATTGATAATTTAGGAATAGTAAAATTATAACGTTACGCAATAGAACAACATGTTGTCGGAAGATTTGAATCAAATAAAATCACAATTTTTTTCCTTTAAATTGTTATATTTTTAATGAATCGAAAAGTACACAGAATAGGATTATGTCTAGAATAACACATAGATCAAATGCCTATCCGACTTTGTCAGCACATACGCACTTTTTTTATTGAAATTTTTCCACCACTACTTTGCATAAACTTTGCTGAATTTTGTTGATACAGCTTTGAATTTCCTCGTTCAATGCACGTGTGCTTGTTTGCGTAGACTTTTGATTTCAAATAATTCCACAAAAAATCCAGTGATGTAAAATCACTAGTTCTATGGGGTCAATTTTACATTTTCGAACTGTGGCCGCCAGACTTCCATTATTTTTGAAATATTGTTCAATATTGAAAACATTTTCTTCTGTTGTGTAATACTCCATTTTTACTAACTCTAAACTATCAGCTGTCTAATGGATTTTTTAATAATAGGTTTCTAAACCTTTTCCTGAATGAATGATTACAAATTCAAATCCTACTTCAATTTTGAGACACGCTTTATAAAGGGGCGGATCAAGAATTAAGAATTTTCGCAACTAGTAATGCATTAATAATATATTTTAACAATAAAACAGCAGATTAATACAATCATTTTAACTTCGTCCACTTTCTGCTTTTAGAAACTGCTTCATATTATTTTTTTTTCTAGAAATTTTGTCCGATCATTAACTGATAGTTCATTCTTTATCTTTAAACGTTCCCCCTCCATCTGTAGGCTTTTTTTTATTCCAAGCCTTTTTTCTATCCCCTTCTTTTGTCTGTTTCTATTTTATCTCATCCCTATCCATTTTTAGCGTCCCAAAAGAATTTCATTGTATCAGATAGTGGCGAGGACACCCATCTCTGTGTTGCTCCAGCGCCAAAATGAATGAAGACCTCCCTCGAATACATCATTCTCTTTCTCATGCAGAAAAGCATTCTTTTCCTTCCTCTGGGAAAGAATTAACCCATTTTCTTTCTTTCTTCCTTTCTGTGATTCAGTGAGCCTCCGAAATCAATAGCGGTAGGCCTCCAACAACTCCGTGGATGATCTTTCAACCATGTTTGAGAATTGCGATTTAGAAGTTGCTGCCAGCTTTTGATTTAGATTGATTCTTTTTTTTTAATTTATAAGTACTTTCTTTTCTTTTGGAATAATTAACTTGTTTTTAACTGCTTCTAAATTTTAACCTTCTCGTAGAAAAAGTATGCAAAGAGAAATCATTGTTATTGTCACAAAATTCGTATTCGGAATTTTGACGAACTTCCACATTTCAAATCTCCTGGAACTTGGAAAAATATTTTCATTATTATCTTTGACCTTCAACTCAACCCAAAAACGCTGTGAATTGTATGAATGGAATTTAGGGTACTTTTACATTATACGGTAGGAACGAAAAAATAGCCAATTAATCGTTAGTCGGACAAAATGAAAAATTGTCAAAAAGTCATCAAAAATGCAAAATTACTTCAAATTTCATGTTGAAGCACGTTATCACAGCCTCCAAACTTGGTGACTTTGTTCGCGTTATGTTCACATTGGCGATATTTATTTTGCCATTCGTTTCTCTTGACGACTTAACTGGCCTTTGGATAACATTGGCAATATCTTGCGCCCGTACAACGGAAAAATAACTTATTTAGCATGCCATAACAGCAATTTTACCATAATTATATCAATTTTTGTTCAAGCCAAGACGATAATTACAAAATATAAAGAATTATACAAATAAAATTCGGGATTGAGATTTATTTTCTATAAAGTAGATTCATATCAAATTTGGAACCAAATCCGTCTGTGGGTTGACCGTCTCTTTGCCTGTACTTTTGATGTGGTTAAATGCCATAGTTCTAGCCCACACTGTCTTAAATTAAAGAAATTTGGTATTTGATTTCTGACAACATCACAGTTCTGTCTTCTTTCTCAACTTCTGTTTATTACTACAAAGCAAATATTTCTCGGTGCTAAATGTACATAGATGCTCAGATTTTGGAAAATTATTTAGTAATTGAAAGGCTTAATACAAAAAGGAGGTATCTACAATTATTCAAATTTGCAGAAAGCCTTAAAAAACCTCTGAAAAGTTCAAATTTCAATGCAGCCAAACAGATCCACCCCTTAAGTAATGTGAGAACAAAGATTGGAGCTACATCTTTTTGGTAACATATGAAGAAGGGTATTTTTTACCACATGAGCTCTAAATTCTCCCAAGTTGGAGTTACATCATTTTTGCAGCAAACCCTTCAATTCCTTTTATTAAAAGTGATTATCTTGCTTCCTGTAATGAGATGACCCCTTTTGTACTACCTCTAAAATATAGAAAAGGAGGACAAACACGATGATTCAAATTGTAATGATTCATTGAGCAATACTGAATTTGAAATTCTGAAATTTCACACTTATATCAAATCTAAAAGTGAAAAGAAATTCGATTTGCTTTCTTAACTACAGAAAAATAAGATATCTTGATGAATAATTTTTAAAAATATTGTTCCGTTCAATCTTAAAAGAAATTATTTATTTATTTGTTCTATACAATTGTTGTTAAAGAAAAAGTTGGCATTGTTTTCCCCAAACTATCTTCTACACTTTCTAATAAAGATACTATTCTCGAGAACTTAATTCCTGGTGTTGACGTAAAATAGATGGAGGCCTTTGGAGAGAACTGAGCACTTTTATAGAATTTATAGTGCAATTTAAGGAGAGTATTTTGTTGATAAATCCTTAGCATATGGTTAAAAGTTTCAGAAAAGCAAATTTTGGTTTCAGACGCGTTAGTTCTAAACGATTGAAACAAATTTTGACTGAAAACCACTCTTAAAGTAACGAAATCACGTACCAAATTTGATTTATTTAAGTCTACATCTTTTTGAGCAATCACCTTTATATGTTTTTGAAAGTAGTGCATATCGACAAAGGCTCAACAACTTGTTGAATTTCGCTCAAAATTTGGTGAGAGTTTATATTAAAGATGTTGAATCAGTGACTGAATTTTATTATTATAGTTATTTTCGTTTTGCAGTTACCGTGTTAACTTATATCCAAGCAACCAGAAAAACAAGTATTATGTCCCAGATTTCAATAATCTATCATGCAATTTGTTTAATACTTTGTGAAACATAAATACCATAATAGATTTTTTTTTAATGAGACTAAGTTTCGAAACTTTATTTCTTCCATTTTCCCAGGGATAATAATTGTATCATTTATGTTCCTGGAATCTCTAAAGTAGATAATAATCAGAAAAATCCTTTTCCTTTTGTCTCTGTCATTTAATATAACATATTCAAATTGATTAATCACATACATAAAGAATCAAAAAATGTCATACATTTTTTATGTCTCTCACTAGTTATAATAGAAGTATTTCATTTTTCTTTAATAATATATGGGAGCTAATAGTTAATATAATAATAGTTAGAAGCTAATATAATAATAAAATTGTCGCTATCATTTAATATAACATATGAATAGTGTTTAACGACATTCAAAGAGTATCAAATTTTCCAAATATCTGTTTATTTTTCCCACTGATTATGATTGCAATATTTTATGTTCCTGAAATCTCTAAACTCTAAACCTCTAAAGTAAATATTTTTACTTTTGCCGTTATCACTGTGTATATATTTAAATAATTAACACATTTTAATTGTTTAACTATACACACAAAGTATCAAAATGTACCAAATCCGTTTTGTTTTTCGCAATTATGATAATTGCAATATTTCATGTTTCTGAAATATTTGAGAAAATAATAATCCTGAAATTAAGCTTGCCTTTATTATAGTTATCATTTAATCTAACAAATGTAAATTATTTAACCACACTCATAAACAAAGTATCAAGAAGTTCTAAATCTGTTTTATGTCTTTCAATGATTATAATTGAGGCATTTCATGTTTCTTAAATCACATAAAGAAGCTAATAATCCAAAAAAAATTGTTTACATTTATCCTTATCATCTTCAGGTGAATACTGATTGATCAAAAGAGAACAAACGAAAAAAATAATATGAAAGATCTAATTTAATAACTATGAAATCGCTCATTTTCATCTTCAGCTTTTTGTCATACTTTATTTTGTTTCAAAAATGTAGTAAGTTATCACGACGGCTGGAGATGACTAGGAAAAAAAAATAATTCTACAGCAGGCTGTCTTATTAAGAGATAATCGATTCCAACATTAGCGAAGATAGATGATCTTTAAAAATTCGCAATTACTTCTTTCATTTTTGAAGCACGCCCCAGCAAAATGAAATTACATTTCATTCGAAGTTGTAACTTGTTTATTTCTATTAAATGAGATCTGTCACTGGTTTGTAAGTCGTGTTGAACTGTCATAGTGACAGTTAACAGTGATACTTTTTTTTCTTCTATTATATATTTTATTTTATTCTAGAACATGTATTTTTTAAAGAAGATTTAAGACAAATGGGGATTTTTTTTACATGAAAAGTCGTGCAGTTAAACAGCTTTTTTCTTGTAATGATGCCTTAAAATATTATTAGTGTCGAGTTTGATTTAAAAATATTTCAGCAATTTAGATAAATCACATTTAATCTATTAACTATTTTAGTTTAATTTAGTTATATTAACCTCCTTTTTTAAATCAACATTAGAGATATTTTTAGGACAGACTTTGTAAATTTGAACCACTGTGAGATGACGAGGACGACACCTGGGCTGGCACCTTATCAGACCAGTGTGTGGTCGCTTGGCTCTCTAGGGATTTAAAGTACACCAGACATACTTATACGACGGTTCTTCGGTGGAATCGGGTTTCGAACCTGAAGCCCTGTTGTTTGGAAACCGAGATTTTACCACCAGGCCACTGTAGCATTTAATGATTTTATTTGCTTACAAGTATTTTTTTCATGGTTTAAAATCAAATGTTGAAAGATCTATATTTTTGTACAACCGAGAAATTTTCTGAAACCTAGGGCAATTTTTTATATGTTCGATGCTGAAGAATTATCATTTTCAAACGATAAATAATTTATAATTAGTTCAAATGCCAAAACTACATTAAGTTTTTTGTAATATTTATGGATATTTTCTTAGTATTTTTCAAATTATTAAGGGGAAGCAATTTTAAGATCAAAGTTGGGAATAGTTTTCTTTGGTCAATTAAAAATTTAAGAATTTGGTAGTAAGTATGTAACCTCAGGGCTTTAAAACTGATAAAAAAAAAGAATGTACGGATTTGATGAAGATTCAATCTCTCTCCCTCTCCCTCAGCGCTGATGGCAACTACGAAGTTCGCTACAAGTCGAACGTGCTCATCTATCCGAACGGCGGGGTGATGTGGGTCCCCCCCGCCATCTACCAGAGCTCGTGCCGCATCGACGTCACGTACTTCCCCTTCGATCAGCAGAAGTGCGTCATGAAATTCGGCTCGTGGACCTTCAACGGGGACCAGGTCTCTCTCAAGCTCTACAACGACAATGACTGGGTGGACCTGTCTGACTACTGGAAGAGCGGCACTTGGGACATTGTCGAAGTGCCAGCCTTCCTCAACGTCTACAACAACTCCAAGTACGGTAAGGTGAGTACCTGCCATTCACTATCCGAGTCCTTAGAAGATCGCTGCCCCTTCTTAACTGGCCTATTTTAAGCTAAAGGGTCAGTACCCATGTCTGAAGCAATAGACACAATTAATACGCTGACAGGCGTGTTACCAGTAATCGGAAGACAGCAAAATTTCTCATGCAACAGAGAATTCCATGTAATAAAACAAAAACATCTATATTAATACAATAATTTTGAAATTGATGTGCATTGAAATGATTAAAATATACATAACCCATCATTATAATTGTCTATCTGATTGTTCTGCATATTTATAAACACGATGTACTGTTAGGTACAATTATTTAGAAAAGAAAAGAAATATTTAGATATCAAGATACAATTTATTTTTACAAGATGGTTTGCTATTGTTTATAGTTTTTAATATAGAAAGGGAAATAATCGACGTTAATATGCCACAGATAACGATATTTTTAATTGTAGTGACGTTTTTCCAAAAGTAAATTTTTTTTGTCCAGTTAATACCAGAATGCTTGATAAAAAAAACTAATTGTCAAGAGCATTTTGATACCTAGAGCTGCCATATAATTGTGCCATTATTAATTGTATTTAAAAACATTAAAATTATTCCTTAATTTTGTATTATTACTTAATTATATGGTATTTCTGAATGACACTCTCCATACAGTCACTGATTCAGATGACCTTAAACCAATCAAGGTAGGAAGTATCCTCACAAAATCGGCCATAAGACTCCATAGGCAGATAAAGACATCAGCCTGAGAGTTGTTGACATCCAAGAATTTGTTGTAGCAAATAGCCTTAATATCCATGATAAACAAAAGGATCACACAATTCTAAAATCAACAGATTAAACATTAATTGGATTCGACTTTTATGCCGTAGTAACTAATGAAAAACTCTCAACAGTGATCGTTGTTAAAGTGAATTGTCCTCTAGTAGCAATCACATCTATTTCATTGCTAATTGTATGCATTTTGGTTAATGAATCATCTATTTTTCCTCTCTGTTCACAGGTGACTGAAACGGACATCTCGTTTTACATCACCATCCGTCGTAAGACGCTATTCTACACCGTGAACCTGATCCTCCCGACTGTGCTTATCTCCTTTTTGTGTATCCTGGTGTTCTACTTGCCAGCAGAAGCCGGCGAAAAAGTGACGCTGGGCATCTCCATCCTGCTGTCACTCGTGGTCTTCCTGCTGTTAGTTTCCAAGATCCTGCCCCCGACATCGCTTGTGCTGCCCCTCATCGCCAAGTACCTGCTCTTCACCTTCCTCATGAACACCGTCTCCATCCTGGTCACCGTAATCATTATTAATTGGAACTTCAGGGGACCCAGGACACACAGGTGAGGAGTCCATTTCCTATTGTTAGCTTTTTATATCTTCATGAATTAATTTTGGAACTTATCCGGGAGAAGCGAGAATTCTCCAAATATTGTAGAATTCCGATAAATAACCTTTTTCAGTGCTTCGCTTGGCGAATTGACTTGCGTTAGTTCACATTGGCGGCATTTGAATTCGGATAACTGAAAAGTACCTTAGTTTTGTTTCAACTATGTAAATAAATTGTTTATTAACTACTTGGGAAAGAAATTTTACTGTGACATCTCCGAGGTATTGGTTCCCTGGCGTTTAAATTTGAACTACAGGGCGAGATAATATCAGCTGCAAAGGTCAATCGTATCTGAGATCCATAGTTTTACTCTTATTATCAAACCACTGTTTAAAGTTTGTAAAAAGTGGTATTGTAAATGTCCATCCTAAAATGGATGTTGAGTTGCTCCCAAACAAAATTTCAGTAATATAACATAATTCCTACTTTCTTTCACAGAAAGTGATGATATCCAAAGCTATTAAATTTGCACCTTCCTCTCCCTCTACAATAGGGCTTATAGATTCCCTCACTAGCATAAAAAATATGTAAAAAATTGGAGTTATTGTAGGTAAATAGTTCATGAGAATTGTTAAATATATAGCGCATTATCTGTTAGATGTGATTACTGATGAATGTGGACAATATTAAAGTTGGAAATATGCAATTAGGGCATAAAAATAGTTTATCCAATTTTTTGATAAGACTAATTCTCATATTTGTCTCTTGAATTGTTTAAGAAATCGCAGATTAATTTACTATTTAAAATAATATTCATTTTTATTTTATCACGGGTTAACAAACGTATTTTTGTATTAAGTGAGATTTTTAGATAACAAAACTAATAAGAAAAATCTCACTTTCTGTCAGTTTAACTGCGCTTGGAGAATTCTTTTCTCTTTTTTTGCTTAACATGAAAATTTCCCTCTTACAACAAAAAAAAAGAAGAAATTATATTGTAATCATACCAAATTCATAACATGCTATGAAAGGAAAAGTCAAGCAAAACTATATAATTTTTATCAAATGAATGACAAATAAAATAATGAATTAAAAGTTATTACTATTATTATTTTCTCTACTCGGAATTCTAGATTTATCAGGTACTCAGATTGTTTTTTGTTATTATCTTGTACTTAAAAAGATATCAATAATAAAGAGGAACCCAAAATCAATGTAATGTGCCTGCCTTTAGTGTATCTGAGTATTTCTTGACTTCATAGAGCCTTTTTATTGCCTACAAAGTGTAATGTATCCACTTCTTGAGCAATATCTAATTAAATGAAGCCTACTTCCCTCTTGAGGGTTTTGGCGTAATTTGATGCTGTGCCATTAATATCTAAATCATCATCTGAAAATTGATTTAGGTATAATATCTCTAGGACTGTTAAATACATAGATAATCCTACTTCTCCCGCTGAGAATCGTTTCTTTGCATTCATAAGCTTAAAGAAAATTTTGAAACATTCGAATTCGATTCTAATGAACTCCTCAGAGGATCACTTCGGAAGTTTGTCTTATTAGAACATTTACTTTTCGGATTTAAATGGTACCGGTGCACTTAGGACATATATGCCAATTAAAGAATAAACAGGGATAATCAAATAAGCAAAATAAAATAAAATTTTAAAGATTAAAAGAATTTTAGTTTTCAAATTTTAAATGATTGTAAAATCTTCTGGTTGTTTTAAATCATCCTCAACATCATATATCATTAGGAAATATAGGGAATTGGTTTTTAATGTCTTTACTCTTTTGTCTACGCAGAATGCCTAATTGGATCCGAGTCGTGTTTCTTCAATACCTGCCCGCCATGCTCTTTATGAAGCGTCCTAAGAAGACCCGCCTCCGGTGGATGATGGACCTTCCCGGAGTGTACCACCAGCACTACCACCCCTCGCACCCTCCGCCGCGGAGCAAATTGGAGCTCCTGGACGTCCACCACCCCAACTGCACCGTTGCCCGAGCCCTGTCCGGAAGCATCTCGTCGGAGAGTAACACCCTGGTGCTGTCTTCTGAGGCATACAAGGCGACCGAGGCGGTGGAATTCATAGCAGAGCACCTCAGGAGTGAAGACGAGTACATACAGGTGGGTTGTCTCACTATTTCTCAGTAGAGAGTTTGGGCCCAAAAGCCCATAATTTCTTAACTACTTTAACAGACTACTTCCATAGTCAAAGTTTCATTTTACTAGCTTTGCTACAATAAGTGGCAGGCGACGTTTTTATAATACAATAAAAGCTCTTTATTCGAGGGGTTTATGTTCCATAAATATGCCGCGAATACAGAAACCGTGAATACGGAATGGTAATTTATATGGGATTATAGGGGATAAGTTCCTAGGTGACAATATATATATAAATCAATTTAATTGAAGGTTTTGAACATTTTGATTAATTATCTTAAGGCTTGGGCAATAGTTCAAAGAATTTTGTAATTTCCACTTGCTTGTCAGTTTTTAAAAGCTCCTTCAATTCAGACTGATACGCAGCAGTCGCATTAGCAATTTGCCTCTTAAAAATAAGACTTCATTCCATAGGCGGATCAATGTTCATAAAGAAATCAAAAAGCTCATTTGCCATTCTTAAACCTTCACTAAGATTTTTCAAGTGAAATGTCGCGTTTCCAGTGCTTGTTGAAGCCTCTTCTTTAATGGGATGTGAATTTAACATTTCCTCCAAGTCGATTTCACTCAAATTTTCATCTTGCGATACAAGAAATTCCTGAATGTCACTTGCTTCTATCTGTTCGAACCCATCTCGTCCTATTCCACTACGATTTCGGCTATATTTGCTGTCAAAGTTTGAACTTGCACAGATTATTCTTCATTTTTCCTTTTATTATTATGTATGTACTTATTAGATCCGCGAATAAAGAAATTCTTATCCGCGAATATAGGAATCGGGTTGCATTTTTTAAATCCGCGAATAGTAAAAAAGCGAATGAAGAAAGCGCGAATAAGGAACTTTTATTGTAAATGCATAACACTTACGGGAATAAAAGTTTATGGAACATAAATAAAAATAAGAAACAAGACAATTGGGATGAATGTAGGCAGGTAAAGCCTAGATTTAAAAATATATTTTTTCCCTTACTAAAGAGATTTAGCTACATTATTATTCGAATTCGATTGATTTTAATTATTTGTGAAGAATATGAATTGTATTTAAAAAGATATAATTTGTAACGTCCAGACAATTTTGGAAATTGCAACTACAGAAAATTTACAACTATAGAAGTTTTAATCATATTTTAGGAAGGCGTTGAAAATTAATTATATAGGTGAATGTATGTCGTCAGCCCTCAGTTTGTTAATGAAAGAAGTGGCCTAGTTACACTTTTAACGTACATTGTGACAGATTAACAAGTTACATAGAAAGGGAGGGAAAACCAGATCGATTGTTGGATCATCAAAAAGATCAATTGATAGTACGAAATCGGCCTAAAATAATATGTTTCTATTTTCCACACCTTAATGTTGCTGCTAAAAGTGACATAACAAAATTGATTTGATATTCTATCCACATTATACAGTTTAAGAAATTTAACAAAGGGTGATAATTCTTTCCATAACTGAAAATGATCAAGGAATTTATTAATAGATTAAAAACACATTTTGACAGCTGTTAGTATTTCTAGAATCATTTGTAGAGGAAATGAAAGACCAAGTTTCGCTATGTTAGAGATGTAATAAAAAGTTTGAAAAGGCTACATAATTGGCTGAATAACAAAAACTTTCTGGTAGGCTTTGAACACAGGTTTTGAACAGTTTTCATTCTCCTGTAATATCATATGTTCTTTCTGTTTAGTTCTGAGATTTTAGGTTTGGCATGTTTAGGTTTTCTATGAAGATCTGAGATATTTTGATCTATATTTCCTAGTAGAATTAGTTATTTAACTTATGATTCTTTAAAAAAATACTAAGAATTTTTTTACTAACTTTTTTTTTTTAAATTTCTAACTTTTTTTTATTTGTGATATCTAAAATATTTGAAAGGGCTATTAATTATTAATGACTAAAGGGCTATTAAAAATTAATTATTAATGAATAAAGGGCTATTAATAATTAATTATTAATGAGAAATTATTTGAAAAGTATGTTTTAAAAGAAAAAAAATCCGTAGAAAAAATAAAACGTTTAGGCAAATTTCTGAAAATTAATTAAAATAAAAACTTAATGTAATTAAATCATCTCCATTTAAGAAATTAGAAAATCGTTTTTGTGGCCATGGCGAAACTTTGAAAATAAATAAATAACACTATCCGATGCATAAATAACTCTGATTCAATCTTTGTTTCTTGATAATTATATTGTGTACCTTTTTTTTGTTAATAAAGTCCACCTACATTTATACCAAACCGGAAAGGGGTCACATGAGCTCTAGAAACGGTGTGGTGTGGTGTTATTTGTTAAATGTGCTCCTATATATAAATGATTTCGGAAAATCAAAGATAATAACTGAAAGCATTGCAAATTTATATAATAGAGAATCATATTATTCAAAAAATTAAAATTTGATGAGGAAATACATTTTGAGTTAGAAAATATCATCTTCAATGAAAAGATCACTCATAACTCTTTTACTTGCACATCCAGTTTCTTCAAAACTTTCTTAGACTTCATTCGGGACTGTTTTTTTAGCTAACTATAACTCACGGTTAAAATATTCATAGTCAAATAGTCATTTTTCTTCATTCGATTAATTAAATAAGAAGCAATTACTCTTGAATATTTGTAGAGAATTCGGCTATCTTCTCTTTTTCGTGCCAAATTTATATTAATCCATCTTATCTACGCCTCAGCTTCATACAATTTAACTCTGTCAAAATGTATGTTAGCCTATTTAATCTAAGGTCTGGCTTTTTACAGTTGACTGTCAAAATGTATGTTAGTACTATGTTCTACTATGGTTCTGCGTCTTATTTATTATTCGTAAGAAGGAAAAGTTTTCCTAGTGCTTCAGTATCGTTCAAAAATTTCATTTTGCTTATTTAAAGCGTTTAGGAACTTGTCAGTAAGAATTTTCTAAGCTTCGTTACATATCTTAGTGACCCAATTGATTCTGCAGTCTATAGTTTGAGAATTTCTAATGCATGTTATTGTCATTAGTTTTATTCTGCTTTCTTTTACAGATTCGTGAAGACTGGAAATATGTGGCAATGGTAATCGATCGCCTGCAGTTATACATCTTCTTCTTGGTCACAGCTGCTGGAACCGTGGGCATACTTTTGGACGCCCCGCACATTTTCCAGTACGTAGACCAGGACGCCATCATCGAGATGCACAAGGGAAAAGCCTCCAGATGAAAGATCTCCTGCAAGGCGTCGGATATATTCCTTTTTGAAATTCACTTGGCTTTTCTGCGAGCAGTGAGCCAGCTGAAAAAAAAAAGCATAAAAGAAAAGACATATTTAAAAAACCATGAAAGATTTTTGCTCAATACCGACTTGCACTTAACAAACAACTGAATGAAGTCGTCGCAGCGCGTTTGCCAGCGCTCCTATCGGCAAATTTTGGTGCATTTTCTTTATTTTCTTTTCTTTTCTCTACCTCCGCTATTTGGACAAAGGAGGACATTTTTTAAAACTTGGAACATCGATGCGTGGTTTGGAGAATTTAGAGGAAAAAAAAAAAAGAAGCTTGAAGTTGTTGTTCTGTTATTTCTCTTGAAGAACCGTTTAATGTCAGTTGTACTTAGCATGGTGTGATAACCCTCTGTTCCATACCAGAAAAAGAAAAAAAAAATTAAAAAATCTTTGCAAAAAAAGCAAGTGTCCTATAGCTACGTATTCTGCTGGATTTTTGTTCAATTGAACAAGAATTCAGTCCAGGATACGTGAATGCGTTGGCTTATAATCTTTTGAAATTTACTTGAAAAAAAATTTCAGAAATCTATAGTTATACCACGGGACATTTGGAAAAAAAAGATCCATTAAATAAGTAAATAAAAATCCCGATGCAATATCGATCTTTTTTGAGTCGATTGTGGTATATGTGTTCCGTGACCTGGTTGTAGTCAATATTAATAGTGGCTGAAGTCTCTGCCCCAGAAATGGGACTTTTTTCACCCCGCTGGAGGTAAGACTTAGGATTAGTTCTTCGAGTTTTATACGTGCTTTGTAACACTAACCTATGGATGCCATTTTGTTTTTCGTTCCTTATGAAGTGATCGAATATGCTTTCACTAGTGGTATCAGCAATTTCCCGGGCTAATGCTGAAGAAGCGCTTTTTACAACCTCTCTTATCAAAACTAGAAGAATATTTATTGACTATTATTGAAAAAGAAATGCTAGGAGTGGACATTTAGTGGATGTCACATAATGTATCCGTTTGCAACCAAAGATGGGTTCATATGGTTCCAGAACTGATATGATAAAGAAGAAAGTGAAGTTCTTCATTAATTTTATCTTAGAATGTTATTAAAGTACAAGAAAGAATTTGACAAAATCATTAGAATATTCTCTGAATTCATTATTTTATATTCGAAGATTAGCTAAAGGAAAGATCATTAAAAAGTGTTGTTTTTGAAATTCTTAAAAAATTTTCCAGAACAAATTAGCTTTACCCCAAAAAGATAAAATATTGGGTATGTTTTTGTTATTAATGGAAGAACAAAACATGCATAAAATAAATGAGAAATTCCCCTTAATTTTAGTCACTATAAAATTCATATTTCTTTGTTCGAATTGTGGTAAATAAAAAGTTAATTTTTTATTAAGTAAGCATTTTTAATAATGTATATATGCTTTTTTGCAACATGATTTAAGCTTCACGCAATAATTTTAGTTTACTAATATCATTGCAATTTTAATTTACTTAAAAAAATTTATTTTAAGCTCAAATTTTGTTTAGTAAACAATTAACAAATATTACTTTTTAAAGTAAAGGAATTTTGCATTTTTTAATTGATTAATAATAAAATTTGTTTAAAGATTCCTTAATTTTTAAAAAAATAAATTCTGTTTATTAGATGGAAATTAATAATTTTTTTTCTTATTGGAGCATATTTTGCATGACAATTTTCATATGATAATTGAAAAACTGCTAGCATCTTTTCTTTTATAAAAATGGGGATCAGATTTTAAAAAAAGATTTTGGATATTAATTTGTACTATCAGATTTCTGTTCTCTTTTTCTTCCTTTTACCTCTCTTAATAAAATTTTGCTTTTCATTTCCATGGGGCTTAACAAACCATCAAACTATGTGCTTCTTAAATAGCAAAATTTATGGTAGACTATTAAGTTTCACTTGGTGGTATCAGATTCAAATTTGGCTTAGTATAGCCGAATATAGCTCTTATGCCAAAAAAAAAAATCCTAAACCAAATACATTTAGATTCAAATTATATGATCATGTCTTGAGTTCTGGCATTCTAAAAATAAATTTCTACATTTTTGCAGAAATTGGTAGTAGAATATTTTTATGAGCCCGTTGGGATAATAATAAAGCTCTCTGATATTTAATAATATTTAGCATACATTTAACCAAGTCAAACCTAAGTCACACTGAGATTTTCTTAATTTATGCGATAATTCTTGACGTACTTCAGAAAGAAATTATGACCAACTATTAAGCATTATATTTTTGAATTAGGAATTACGCTTTCTTTATGGAATCAGTTAATAAAAAAGTATTGGAAAAAAATTTACCAAATTAGTTGAAATAAATCATTATTATCAAAACATTTGACTGGAGGACCTTAGAATGCTTATCGTATTCCGTGTTTTAACAGTACTAAATAAGACTGAAATGTTCTCTGTCTGAATCTGCAGATTCTATATCATAAATGTGACATCTTCTAAACAAACACACCTCATATCTATGAAATATTTTAGCGCTGAAGTCAAGAAAAAATACGGCTCAATCCGAAATGACAGCACAAAGATGGCCGCGTTCCAAGGATTATTTTAACATTCATGTCCACAGTATTCGAAAATCCTCTTGTGGAAAAAAGAAATTTCCGTTCCATTTGCATTTTTTCCAGTCATTGTGATTCATTTTTCAGTGTTGGTCAAAAACATTGCGCACAACAACCATTCCGTCTTTTCGTTTCACTTTTTTGGTACAATATTTGAAACGAATTCCATTTGTGCAATTCCATATATTAATAAAATTGATTTAGACTTGATTTTAATTTTTTTGACCGGAATGACAATGCAGTTTCTGCCTTTTTCTGTTTATAATATTGAAATCTTAAGAAAATATCTTTTATCAAATGTATAATAAAAAAAAATCAATTGTTATCTTATTGATTATAAGCTGAATATTTGACCAAAATTAATGAATAAATTTATATATTGCCGTACCGTTCATCCTATTTGCAAAATTAGTGATTGGCTTCACTTAAAATTAATTTTTTTTGGTGGTAGCAACGCGCCCGGTACTAGACCAGTTAAAATTTTTGAGAATTTTTATTTTTGACAGATTTAAATAAAAGTTAAGAAAAATGTACAGTTTTGACAAAATCAGAAATGTAACATCATATAATGAAAATTAAATGCAAGAGGTCACAAATTTTTTGAAGATTATTGGAAAATCTGAATAGAAGCTTAATGCTTTCTTTTTAAAATAGTCAATAACATAATTAATAAATTATTTGTTATATGAATGGAAAAAAGTAATAATCATTAAATGATGTTATGATTAAAAAATTCCCCCAAAATTGTTCTCAATCCTCTGTTTTAAATTACAGTACAATTTAAAATTTCTTCATAATAACGTAAAATTACATAGATTTTATGTTTCATTAACATTTACATTTTTGGAGACTTGATTCAAAATTTTCTATCAAAAAACCAATTTTAATCATATTAACATTTCTAAATATATAAATAATGCATTTTATAACATTTTTCCAACTTTAATTTATTTTTGAAACAGTTACATATTGAACTACAGAAATGGGAATTACAATTCGTGCTCTTTCAAATTGATTAAAAAGTTAAACCAATGCTTTTTTTAAATATAAAAACATGATTTTTTGAATTATTAATTGATTTTCTTTAACTTTTAAGCAACCTATTGTGAGATATTTGATTCAAATTCTACAATTGCTTCACCAAATCCTTTAAAGCCGCATTTCCGCTGCAATAATATTTTATCTCAAAATTCTTCTTTTAACTTTTATAAAGAAAAACTGTATTGGTCGGAGAAAAAAGAAAAACAAGCGAAATAAGTTCCCGAAATTGAATTTGCTGCATTGCCAACTGTTGTTTTATTCATGTCTGTTTTGGTAAGCTCCCAAACCAACTGTGAAAAACCTTTCGTTGCCATTTGAAGCTTGAATAATGGCAAAAGAAGCCACCTTTTTGCCAGTTAAAATTGCATTCAATTCAGTTCATATATGTCTCTAGAGTGAATGCATCATTCATTTTGAAATATAAGTTCGGCTGCAAAAATCATCTTGGCGTTAGCTTTGAACTTCCGAACAACTTGGTTATTCTTTTGAGTTACATCTTTTACTAAATAGTTTTATATTTTGGGCAGTTTATATTGCTGCAATAATTTATATTTCAGATATTAAATATAACGCAATAGGATCTTTACTTTATTTGAAAGAACAATCTTTTTTCTTTTATTCGAAAGGCATAGGAATCGGATTTGTATGCTTGCAATTCAATAAATATCGAAGTCGCGTGTCAATATCAACTGCGCACTTCATTTAACATCTGACATCATTCTGTTTTAAGTGATGTCATATAATGCCTTCTTACAAGGCATGGAAATCAAAATTAAACAACCGCAACCCAGTTCACGTCGTTTATTACCACACTTTAATGTGAAACTAAATTTTGATAATTTTTTTAATTTGAAGGAGTTTTCTTTATTATAGAATTTAAGAACAAAATTTATGGAACAAAATAGTAAAAGTAAAAGGTTTTTTTAAAAACTATTTTTACTTTTACTAATAACATAATTCTTTTAGGCAATATGATGTCTAAAATCTTATCCTTTATTGTATCCCTTATAATCTTATTATAATGGATAATCTTATCCCCCAATCTAAATACATCATATCACTCACTTTCTAAATGCATCATAATTATCATCAATCGTTAAAAAAGTTTTAATAATTGATTAATATTATTTATTAATAATCTAAAATAATATATTTGTTTCTTTCATGTTTTCATTATCAGCACAGAATTTTTGTGAAGATTTGTTAGTATTTTTTTGTTTATTCGAGATTTTAAAAGCGGAAACTGCAATCTCATGTCTGTCGAGAAACTAATTTTAAACCACTTTGCCCGCGGAAACTGTATCGCGTAGAGGATAGTAGAGGACCGAGGGCATGTCCTCTTTTTACCGCCCACACTGCTTTGCCAGGGTTGAGGAAATGCTTACAAAAATATTACAAAATCATTGGAAACGTAAAACTGTTTCTTTAAAAAATACCTGCAAGTGTTTCCGAATACAAAGTAGTGCGCATTAAATAAATTTTTGTGAATACCCTATGCAACATCTTTTTTTTTCAATTATAATAATAATAAACCCTATTATTTGAATGCATCAAGTTATGAATAATTTAATGAAATAAGTTTAAAATAATTAATATTATATGAAATTTAATCAAGAAAATACCATTTGGTATTAGTACCTGGCAGTCTTGCCGGCCAATAAATGCCTACACAAAATTAAAAAGTTATTCCCGAGATAAATGAAATAAACTTATATTGAATGCTATAAGTCGGTGCATTGAAATATTTTTTTGAATATTGTTCAAGATAAAATTCTATTTTAGAGAGCTTTTGTACGTTTTCACTGGAATTATAGTTTTAAAATTAACAAATAGTATAAAATATTGACTTTTTTATTCTTTAAAGAAAAAGAAAAACGTGTTGATTTAGTTTTGAAAATTTTTACATTTAATTGACAATTTTGTTCGATTGTGTTAAATGATACTTTTCCTCCTTATTCTCATTCACGTTTTTTATATTTCTTTAACAAATCGATATAATCTGGACACGTTTATAAAAAATGTTAATTAAAATTTTTCTTCGTCACTTAGTATTTCCTTCATTCATCCATATGTTTACCGATATTTACCTTCAGCATTCATCTTTCGAAGTTAATCACGATATATTCCGATTTTCAAGCGATATTGTAGGATATTCTCTCAAGTTTTTAATAACAAATAAGTGTTACTTGAATATGCTTATGAAAAAAGTTCATTCAAATTTTCTGTCGTCATTTAATATTAAATTCATTTCCAAACACAAATCAGACGTTGGTCGATATTTACCAATATCAACTTCTAATGTTCATCTTTCGACGATAATCACGATATATTTTGATTTCCAAGCGAAAATTAACGATATTCTCCCATGTTTAGTAAAAAGTTCTTCCCCAGCCCTGTGCAACACGTACCCTGCTCAATTTTGTGGGAGGGAGTAAAAAGGGAGGATCTCCTTCAGAACGTAGAAAACCGTCTGAGCGTACACACACATAGCAAACGATTCTAAACAAACTAAGCCCTTTCGGACTGTGACGTCATCAAAGTAATAGATTCAGCGTTTTCTAATCTAGAAGCAGACGTCACATGCATCGCCCGCTACGGATAGCAAAGAAATCACAGGGAGGGACACGCACTTCAAATCCCCCAGGGGAGAGAAGTGTACCCGCCCCGAGCGGTCGACCGGACGTCCTAGTTCTAGAATTAATTAAAAAAAAAGAGAGTGCAATTTAATTTTTATGTCTTGATGGTGCTGTGTTTCTATTCTTGTGTATCCGGGGGAAAGCCTTCTCTCGTAGTCTTTCCCTAGAAACATAAACCCTAATGTTCGTTTTAGCTCTTCGGGACTCCTCGACATTTATCGGAATTGTTCGTGAAAGTTATTATAAATTAGAATTGTATATCTGATAATGAAATCGTTTGCTCATGTTTGTTAAATTCTGCTTAAAAATACAACAAAACCTCTCTAAACCGATCACATTCCAGAGTGGTGAAGAGTTCGCAGAAATGAGATAATAAAAAGCTAAAGATTGTTTTTTAAAAAGTATTTGAATTAAAGTGTCTTATAAATAATAGTATAATTTTATGCTTTTAAGACATCAAATTATACTATTTATTAAAATTATATTATTAGTAAATATTGGAGTAAAATTATTTAAAAGTTTGGTAGAAGCATTTAAGGTATTCAATTTTTTTTTATTGAATATCATTATTCAGTAACTGTTGAGAAGTGGTATTTTTTGGAAATTATGTAATTAAAGGTTTAGAAGAAATATTTTGATATTTTATATAAGATTCTGAAGCATATATCAATTCCAAGGCATCAGAGGCAAATTATGTAAAGACGTGATCTTAAAAGTAGATTAAAAGAGAGATAACAAAAATATTTGTTTTTATTTTATTGAATAGTATTTTATTTTATCAAACATTGAATTATTTTGACTTTTACCCCATAAAAGTTACACAGAATGTTATTATAAGATATAGTAAAAGATATATTCTTCACATTTTGATCATAAACATTTAAAAAAAGAATGATAATATAGGAAATAAGGTATATATAACTATAGTACCTTACATTAGAACATGATAAATAAAATACGAACTTTTTCCAGAAATATTTTTTACAATTACGGGAAAACTCTGAAAATCATTCCTTACAGCTTTGAAAATTAATGTATTTCGGACACTTCCTATCTCTTCGAGTGTAGTTTCCTTTAAATTATGCTCCACATTTTAAATTGTATCATAGGAATTGATGAAATAGAGAGGTTTTGGTGCGCATTGCAAACTATTCTATTTGAAAGAAAATTGCATAGAATAAAAATCATTTAGAATCTGTTTCTGATTGAATTATTTTATATGGAAACATTCTGATTGTAAATACTTTGAGATGTTTCTGTTTGCTTCCTGTTATTCTGTCAAGCAAATTTATTTCATGACTACTTGTTTGTAAAGCATGCATTATTTGTGGATTTGTATTTCACTGTATCTTTCAAAGAAGTTTTTCTGAAGTGGATAGTGTATTAAAAGATATATTACAGAATGTTCTATGTCTGTATTTGTTAAAAGGTTCATGTTTTTATTTATAGATAATGTTAAGATTGGATTTAACGCTGTTAAGGAAATTTACTAATCAAAACATTATTTCATCACATGTTCACGCGTTATTTCCAATACTTTTTTTGGTCCTGTATTGGAAATAACGTGAGAATCAATTCATTTAAAATTGCACTTTTAATGTAAATATAACAAAAGGTTCTTCATAATTGAAGGGTTTACTGCAAAAAAGAAGTAGTTCCACTTGTTTAAATTTGAGGAAAGTCTTAAAGAACATTTGAAAATAATAAAATAAAATTGGGCGAATATAATCATTTTGATCAATCTTATTAATAGTTTCTACATATAATGATAGTATTTTCTGTCTCAAAAATATATTTTCCAGATGACGTGGCACATATTGGAATGTTGAAGCTAGCTATCTATTTCTTCCAACCAAATAAATAGCCTGTCTATCGTTATTAATATATTTCTTTTGTTACTATTAGAAATGATGTGATGAGTTTTCAGGAAGAAAGCTTTTAACAGGTCAATAAAGCTGAAAATCGTTCCTTAGGTAACTTTAGCAGCAATAAACAGTTCATTTGTCTTCTCTATGATATCAGTATATTCACATGGTTGAAACATTTTTCCTACTATCCTTATACATTCTTCAATATTTTCGAAGACATGATCTGTGGGGGAAATGGCCATAGCACCAGGAGTTAGCTACTTCTATATTGCAACAAACTAATGAGACAGACAGCTCCATTGCTTGAGTAACGTGTGAACTAATGCTTGGAGCTACAATTTTCTGGAACCAAACGAACAAGTTTTTATTGTTCGTTTATACTATCAAGTACACCACATGATAGTTCAGGTAACTTCAAATTTCCCTAGGTTGGAGCTACATCCTTTTAGCAGCAAACCCTTTACTTTTCATTAGAAGGTCATTAGGAGCAATTTAGGTAAGCAAAAAATGCTCACCTAAAATAGCCAATGGATATATAGTGTTATCATGCAAATTAGTACTTCATTATGAAAACGAATAAATTGAAAAATCATTATAAAAAGCGATTTGAAACTAAGAGATGAAAAGTGAAAAAATAAAACCTATTAGGTATAAAAAGTGGAACCACAAGGCTGGATCACGGAGAAATAAATGACCAGAAACGCTCTCGTAGAGTTAGAATAAGCACAAAAATGCTTAATTAAACAGTTAATAATTGAGGAAAAGTCAATTCAATGATACTTTACAGATGGACAATGATAACAAATGAAATTTAAGGAAGATTCATTGAAGTGTTTATCATTCGTAGTTACACGATTCTTGGCAGCTATACACAAGTAGACAATGTTTTTCTAAAATAACAGGAATTTACAAATATTTATAAAAATGTTGAAAACCTTACGATGTAGTTATATATGTCTACCATTTCACCGTTTGTTATCTTCAGTACGTTAGACATATGCTATTGAAGTGCTATCAAACAACGTCATATAACTCATCGGGTTGACGTTTCCGGTTTTACTTTCCTCCATGATCTTGGTTTGAATTTGAGCTCCTTACCTTCCCTTGCAAAATGTTCCTTGTATTTTAAATTTTCTTTTAATAATGAAATTCTTTATAATTCATTAAAAACCTTGTTCACAAATGTTATTGATCATTGATATTGCAGTCTTTATCACTTCTTATTGTCATCTTTAACATTAGATAATTTGGATGTTGAATATTTATGAACTTAAATATTAACCTGACTCAAAATTTATTAATTAATATCCAATTAGTAATAATTCGCGACTCTTTCCTAATTTTACATTAATGGTAACAATTCTCTAGCTATAATTTTTATATTTCTTAAACATTTTGAAAAACGTACAGTAACTACGATATTTACCACCGAATAAATTATGTGAATTTGTCATAATCAAATTACAGTGACAATACACATACATCGTAAAATATTATGCACACGTTGGAACACTTTCTAATGTAATAATGGTTCATAAAATATCGTTGGGGAGTTCCACCTGCTCTAGTGAGTTGCATTTATTCGAATTGTGAAGAAAATAAAAGCAAGATCCTTTTTCTTTTTAGATCAGATATTGCTCAAATGATGCTATCTTCTAGATCTTTTTTTTATTTTTTATCGGGCCTTGATCCCGACTTACCCGCAATGTAATGTCTTTTCTTAATAGTTTGTTTGGCCC
>JAPMOQ010013041.1:1190909-1261332 GCA_026543055.1 Argiope trifasciata | reverse complement strand
CGACTTACCCGCAATGTAATGTCTTTTCTTAATAGTTTGTTTGGCCCCTTTTTCTTTAAATTTTCGATAGCTATCCATTCAAATCGTTCTCGTCCGCTTTAAATTTGAGATTTTTTTAAAAAAATGTCTTGTTACTGTTTTTGGGAAGGGAATTTCCACAGTTTCAAAATTATAAAATTTATTATCCCTCCAGAGTTGCGGAAGGAAAAGTTATCTGAAATAAAAATCAACACTACCATAATATCTGAATCCTATTTAAATATTGAAAAACACAGTTTTAATCACTTCAAATTCATGTAAACTACAACTCCATATTTATTTTAGTATTTTAAAATAGAAAAACAGTGATTATTTATTGAAAATCCACTGAATGCATTATAATGTATTTCAGTGTCTATGAAATGAAATAACTTATTTTTTATCAGTTTATTGAAAACCAAGCTATTTCAATAAAATTAAATAAATTTACATGATAATTAACAATGCAAGGAGAATTTAATAAATATGTAACTATTTTCTAATTTCATTAATTAGATTGTGGAAAATTCCAGATGTTTTTGAGGTTTTCCTTAACAATACAAATATGTACCAAAATAATAAAAAAAATTCAAGTGTTATGGAAATCACCTAATATCAAAAACGACTATCTTTTTTTTAATAAAAATTCCGTTATATTATGCAATTTATAAAAATATTTCAACTAAAAGATTTTATTTTCTAACATAAATTTATTAGAAAAATGTAAAAGGTGAAAATCTTTGTAGAAAATACAATTTGCATCATTAATTATTTGAAAATTCATATCTATAATTTCGACAAGCAAGACTATGTTTAATTAAGGCTATATTAATTAAAATAGTTTAAATGTGAACATTTATAAAATCAAAAACTACACTGCAATTTTTTAAAACTTCCCATCAAAAATATCTGCAAAGAAGAATAAGTTAACCATAATAGAATAATAAAGAATACAAAATTTTATTAAACAATTTTCCTAAGGAAATTTTTCCTTGAATTATTTATTTTAAATTAATTAAAATACACCAATTAATCAACTGCAGAGTATCGATTTAATGTCTGGTTTAACTGAAAACTGTAATAAAGAAGTTTCACGTCACTGTAATTAACAAGGTTCGCATCAAGAATTCAATCAGAAAGTGATATTAATGAACGATTTGTTTCATAAAAGTATTTCCAATTTAATGTCGTAAAGTTGCACTAAAATAATATATCAGCAGATAATTCCATACACCTATTATTAATTAAATTTTAATCAAATTATAGTAGAAGTAATGGCAACAGTAAAGGTTTTATTAAATATATATTTTTTGTCTGAAAAACTAATTTTAAGCTATGACAATGGCATATAATATAATACACTGTATTAAAAAAATTTATGAGAATGTTGAAACAAACACTAAATGCAGATAAAATAAAGTCATTTCTTTATTAAATACATCTTTATCTAAAAATTTCTTTTACAAAATAACAGAAAAATTACCCATCGCATTCGAAAATACATGTAAATTTATTTATCTACTAACAAACTTTGGCGCATTTTCAGAATTTCATGCCAAACTGAATAAGAAATTCTAAGAAAGGTTCGATTTTTTCCTAAAATAGAGAGTAAACTTTAAAGTTATTTTAGTGAGATTTGAAACATCTGAACATTAATTTATTGATACAAATTTCTTTACTCTAAATTTGCATTATGAAAAGGCAGTTAATATGCATATTAATTAGTTAAATTTAGTAGTGCAAATTCAATTAATAGATGTTAAGCTATGTAAGTTATAATTCCTATTATTTATCAGATAGCTGCTATTCGAATTCAACTCTGAAGGCATGAATCTATATATTTTCAAAACTTAAACCGTTCAAACATTATCATTATTTTGTAACAATATATATTTCAAAATTACAGGAAACCCAACTTCTTTTCAAACTAAACAAAAATAATAATCGGAATTTAAATTATTTATAATTCAGCTTAACTTATTTATGCCACATCAAAATCTGAGTATATAATTAATTTTTTATAAACTCCATCCATTTAAATAAAATAAAATTATTTTGAGATTTCATAAATGAATTTATTTAATTTAAAGAAATATTTCAATTATCTTAATTTTTATATTTTAAGCAATTTCGAATGCATCCAAGAATCGCGCAATTTAATGCCCATAAACATTACAATACTTTTCAACGAGTTAAAATTAATTTGAAACTCGTATAATTTAACTTATTTAAATTTTACCATTGCTTTTAATGCGAGAAAATAAAAATACTGGGAATATATAGTCCTAATAAACTGCTGTAAAACTCGAGATTCATTTACTACAAAGATAACATATTTAAATTTGAATATTCAGATTTTTGGACGACAACGATTTGAATTTTCCCCATTAACTTTGCTTTTTTTATTTAAAGTCCTTATTTCTCTTTGGGGAAATTAGAAAATGATTCGAATCTTCGATGGGAAATATGAGTACACTTCCCAAGTCTTCTCATGTATTTATGTCTCCTCTTGTTAATACGGACGGCGGGTTCGGGATGTAGCCCCGATAACCCGGTACTGTTGAGTGAATTGTTCTTTTGCCTTAGTGAAAGAGAGTGCTGTGTTGTTTTGTACCCGCATGCGTGAACGAATAAAAAATATTGATCTCCTGTTTCTCGGACTCTCTTTATTTGAACATTCAGTAAGATAGATTTAAGCAGGATCCGATCATGCTCTTTTATTTAACTTGATTTGTTTCATGTTTGTAAGTATGAGATTTTTTTTAAAAAAGGTTTTCCCATTTATTTCTTATTATTCTTGTGTTCTGACGGCAATTTTAGTGTCATAGAATTTTTAGAATAAAAATACATATAATCGGATAATATAAAATATAATAAAAATAAATAAAGTAATAATATAAATAAATAAAATATAAATAAATAAAATAAAAATAAATGAAATATAAATAAATAAAATAAAAATAAATAAAATAACATAAATAAATTCAATAATGATATAAATAAATTTTTATTTTATACTCTTGGAACCATTTTGTAGAGAATTTGAAAAAAGGAATAGAATACTATAATATTTATAATAAAGAATTTTTTTTTTGAAAAAAGAAAAGAAAGCATTGGAATAAGAAAATTTAGAATAGAATAAAATTTTGTTTAGTTAAACCAATGTCCCTTTGTTAAGTAAAACAAGCGATTATTTGGAACGGACCTCATAGTTTTGTGCCACGTCAGATGACGAAGACGACACATGAGCCGGCACCAGCTCTCCACACCACACCAGTGGGAGCAAGTTTGACCCCGTCGGATTTAACGTGCAACAGATCCCCTTACATGACGGTTTTTCGGTGGAATGCGGATCTCAAACCTGAAGCCCTACAGCTCGCATGGCTACGAGTCGCAATTTTACCACCAAGCCACCACGATCTCTCAGAATGAAACAAAAAGCATAAATAAAATAAAATAATAAAAAGCATAACAAAAAGCATAATAAATAAAAGGTATTCTTTATAAATTTCTTTTATTAAAGTATCCGCTTACATTAAAAATCGATTTTTGACAGATATTATTTTTTTATAAAAATATTTTAATTGGAAACCTATTGTTTAGTTTCAAAATTCATTTTTTCATAACTACGACAATGAAATATAAAATCAAAAACATTTTAATGGAATTAATAACTGAAAATGTAAATGTAAACAGTTCTATAAATAATTTTTTCATAATTTTTTAGTTATTTAAAATAATTCCTATTAAAATTTTTTTACCATATACTGTAGATTATTTTGAAATATTTTCAATATGAACAATGTTATTGTTACAAATTTAGATAATTCTGAATCATTAAAATATCTTGATTTTCCACTGCTTCGTAGCTTCTAAGGATAATTGCATGAAAATAATTTAAACAGAATTTATTAACACTTATTAGCACGGCAAATATTAATAAGATAACAGTTATTTCCAGTTAATACACATTTTCAAATAAAAAAAAAATAACTCAGAAGATTTATTGAAATCTGCTGATACCAGCTATAACGATGATGCAACAACACATATTTATTAGAGTGGAGAAAAAATTCAGAAAAAAAAATTCAGAAACTGAAACATTAAAAAAACAATTGCGTTAGAAAAAAAATAAACCTAAAATCTAAAAAGTTTCAAAGAATAATCCTTTTTTTTTTTTATCTTACTCAAACTTATAAATAACTGTAAACTCAATACCTAGAAATGTTTTTTTTTATACATTTTGATTTTTCTTCAATACGTTTACTAAAATTATTTTTTAAATATTTCTAGAAATTTGTCATAGATTTTTGTCAAAGTAATATCTCTAAAATAAACCAAAATAAGAGTACAATGATGAGCCATTACGAAAATTAGGATATTTTAATCAAGGAGAAAAATCTCAATTTCAAACAAATCTGTGATTTCACACTAAAAATTCTGGTAATTTGCAAGAATTTTTAACATTTTACTTATTTGCTTATTTAATAAATTATATATATCTAGCAGCATATGCTATTCTGATCACTTGTTTATGATCAGGAACGTTTGAAAAAATATCAAATGTAAGGCAAAAAAATTCTCAAATATTTTTAAAAATTAATATATTTTTGTAAGATATCTTAAATTTCTACATAAATGTAATTTGAAAATAGAATAATGTTGCTTTAAATGTTATAATTTATAAAAAGATTCTCAAAAGTCATCAAATAACATATATATCATTCAAATTTTTTGATAATTGTGGGGAGAGAATATTGTGAATATTATAATCAGGAAATTCACTTCCCAGTTAGCTAGAGTTGTGAAAACTTATTCATCTACAAGTTCCAGTAATTGAATTTTTTTAGATATTATGATCAATTCGTAAAATCACAAATTAAATTTTGATTTCAATTTAAAGCAACATCTGTAATGAATTACAGAATGAATACAAAATACCATATATTTCATTTGCAAGAATTCTTTTTCATTTTTTATAATTATGTTTCAGTTAATAAATAAAATGATGCTTTATATTTATATAATGTGATGTAAGTATACAAAATTATAAAATCTTTTTATTATCTCTAGCTTGTTTGTATTAATCTATTAAAAAGTGTAAAATACCTTTACCAAACTTTCTATATTTCTATAATAATTCGAAATTTAAAAAAAAATTGCAAAATTATGTCTGACATGAACTATAACTAGCTTAAGAGATGCATACGCCTGTTGTCATAACACATGTAAATAAACAGGTTTTTTTTATTTATATTTTTTTTATTGGCCGTAGTGAGAGACCTCTGTAGCTTGAACTGTCAGTCGCAAAGTCATCAAATTTTGTACGGGTATTATTAATGACATGGGAAAAAGGAATTAGTGAAAAAAAATTAGTTCCAAAAATTGGCGATAGAGGAAAATGTGGCACTTTACATTTAAAGACAGCTAAAATTTTGCATAAATTTTGCAGTTTTAGGGCAATTGGGAAATTGTGATGCTATTACCAGCTGTGCTCGTCTGATTTCTTTCAACGATTGCAGTCACAACATCTGTGATCGTATCCTCCGATACTGTTTCCAGGCCTAGTTGCGAGATAACATGTTTTTAAAAAATTTTTAATCATTGCTTTTATTGCGTTAGGTTTGATAGATGTTCTTTACGTAAATTGTTTCGACTTCTAAATTCCCGAATAACGACCGCTGCATTGGATTGATTAAGATAAAAGAGCTTCATAAATACTGCTCGTTGTGCCAAATTGAGACGCATTTTACAAATCAACTAAACTTGAGGAAGTTATTTTCAATGTTCGCCTTGTTTTTATAATTCAAAGTATCGATTACGAAATCGGGAGTTTGCATTTTACAATTCCTCCCCCCTTGTTTTATGCAAAATTTTGGTTGTCTTAAAATGTAAAGCACTATCGGCAACTTTGGGAACTAAATTTTTTTTACCGATTCCTTTAACTCATGTAGTCAATAATTCCGGTTCAAATTTGCCGGCTTTGAGGCTGATACCTCAAGCTACAGAGGTCTCTGAGTACCGTCAGTTAAAAAAAAAACCCTGTACTTTACTCTTTCAAAGTATATTAGATTTACTAATGAGTAAAGAAGAAATCTAGTTTTGAATCTATGCCGCACAATTGAGTAGCTAAATTTCAACAGCCATTTTAAGTTGAGAAAAAAATCCAATATAATAATTTATTTCCTTTGTACCTGAATATTATTTTTGAATAACGGATATTATTATTTTTGAATTAATTAAAGGACATTACGCTATGTTTTTTTTAGCATGAGAAGTCTTATAGACTGGATATTATCTATAAAATGCTCGATACAAAATATGAAATGATATTATGTTATCTACAATTATAGTGCTAACAAAAGATATCAGATTTTAGTTCTTTTATCCGAAGGATATAAATTTTGAGTGACATATTAACGGGTAAATGTTATTCTAAAAATATTTTACATTGCTTAAGAGCTAAATGTGAGATTAATTAAATTTTTTTGCCAATACTTCACGATTACGGTTCTCTTTTTTTATACACCCAACAAATGAAAAATATTAAATTAAAGAAATAACGGAAAGAACGACAACTAAACATGTTTTTTAAAATTTTCTAATCAAAAATTAAAAGTACAATGTTTTACTATACTAGAGCTCCACCATCCCTCTTGAAGTGAATTATTTTGTATTTATAGAGCGATAAATTTATTTTTGATGGAAAAAGCATATTAGGAAAACAAATTACCAATACAAAAATTTAGGATTTCAACCATTACTGGTTATTATTTTATGAAAATGTTACTTTTTGTAGATAAAAGGCTCTTGAGGCTATAAAACAAAGTAATAACAATAAATATACTTGCAAAAAAAGTTTTGTTTATCTTTATGTCAAAGATAAATAAAGTCTAAAGTAAATAAATCTCAATTAAGAGTATATACATCAGGTCAATGAACTTCTGCTCAGACTGAAACAATTAAGAGGATGAAATTTTATCTTATTTCTGCTGATTATAATTAAAGAACCAGGATATTTTTTGAAGAGTGATTTAATGTCTGAAGAATTTTTTGAAATTGACTTTTAACTATAATCGATGAAATATATTTGGCAGTATTCTAATTTAGAAATAAATTGTTGAGCAAATAATTTTAATATATTGAAAAGAAATTAACTTAGGTATAGAAAGAGTGATTTGCTATTTAAGCCTATTATTGATAGTATTAAAGCAAAAACGAATATTTAAATCAAATATTTCATAGTTTTCAATTTTATCGTTTTAAAGTTATTTTTTGTACAAAAGTGTTGTAAATGTATAAATATAAAACTCTTGTTAAACTTTATAACTTTATCGTATAAAAAGGGTATAGAAAGTGCTGCTATCATCAAAATTTCGAACTCAAGATTTTGACGAATCTCCACGTTTTAAACTTCTCAAATAAAAAAAAAACATTTTTGAAAAATGTTTATCGAACCATTTGTGTCGAAGATAATTCAAAAGCCGGTTCCACGAATTTCCGAAATTTCAAAAGCCGGTTTTTGAATTAGACGGTTGAAATTTAGTATATGGTCTTTACACGAAACTTACAGATTTCTATTAAACATTTGTGTAAAATCCATTTACTCATCCATCCGAATATAAATTAGCAAGTTAACTACAAAACAAAGATAACTAAAATTTCAAAATTTGGTACATAAATTTAACAACTATAGCTTAAAAGTGTCGAATTTTGTGAGAAATCCAACAAAGCATCAGGATTTTTTCTCAAAATTTGGCTCAACGGAATTATTTTTCAGTCTATACTTTCAGATATATGTAAACTTAAAAAACTCAAAAATACAATGACTGAAATATGTCAAATTTGGTATTGGATTTTTTGACTATAAGTGCAATTCTGTTTCAAAATTTTATTTCAATCAGTTGGCAGAAAAGCGTCTAAAAGGCACATTCTATTTTCGGACACTCTTAACCACATGCTAGATATTAGTAGCCAAAATATCGCCGAGGATCGATATAAATGTGACGCTAAAATTTAATATTTCATAACTACTGAAATTATAGTTATGCCTACAAATAATGCCTTGTAAGATGTTTTCTGGGATAATAAGTTGATTGAAAAGTATGTGTTTTTGTTGTTATTTTTGTGTGTGGTTTATTGGCGCAAGAGCCATACCTCGCCAAACTGCGCCAAGCAATTAAAACAGACATTTAATACAACATGATTTTAAAAGCAAAAGTAGTTGGAAACCACATGGAATGTATCAATACAAATATTAAAAAAGAACTAATTTGACGAAAGAGAATAAAAAACGTAAATCAAAAATAAGCATGTAAATAAGATGCATTTCAGAAAAACCGACAGACGAAAAAAAATTGTTAAATATAGTTAAAGAAACCAATAGCTCTTAAAAATTTAAAAATATTTGGGTGATATTTTTCATCCACTAGGTCATGCATGTTAAGAGACGATGAGTAAAAAAATTTATGACAACAAGCATTAAAATCAGGGCACTCAGTTAAAATATGTTTCACGTTAAAAGCAATATGACAAGTAGAGCAAATTCAGATGAGATGAGATCACCCAAGATGAGATGACGATGAGTAAAACGGGTGTGTCCTATACGGAGGCGAGTCAGTTTGACATCTAACTGTCGTATAGGGTGAACAGGCCATGAACCAATGGTCGGCTTGATGGAATGGAGTTTATTTGAAAAGTATGTAAAAAGAGTTTGTGGGACTTCTCTAGTTGATTTTAAATAATTTAGGATTAATAAAAAACTGACAGTGATCTGCCATTCACCTCCAAAATAAAGTGGCAAAATTTTATCAATATTTGACAAAAACTGAAAATTAGCGTAAAAGACATAAAAATTCATCCCATATATTGAATAAGATGATGCATGCGAATTCGCACATTCAATTAAAAATCTATCATCTTTTACTTTCAAATTAAATCCTCCTAGTTGCCTTTAAATTCCACCTCTTCAGTTTTTGAGTCGTATTAAGACTACAGGAAAACAGCTTTCATTAAAAGAAATTTTCGACTCCTTGGAGATTAAATATTGAGGTTATTGAATGTAAGCTTTTAAAAAAAGAGATATTTAAAAAAGCTGTTTTTTTTCTTATCTTTCTATAAAAAAATGAACCTAGCAGGGAATGATGTCCCCCTCCCCCTCTCCTCCTCGGAAATTCCGGCACCAGGTTAAAAATCGCAGTCGTGTAATGAAGGAAATTGAAAAAGTGTAGTCATTTAGTTTTTGAGTAGGATCCTCCATTGAAAGCCATTTAATGTCAGTTGAATAAATTAGTTATAATGGCTTACTCTTGCGGAAAAGTGAAATGATGGAAGATTTATGTCAATATTTTTAAAAGCAGGATAATTAGTGTTGAAATGAGCTTTATTAAAGAAGATGACTGCGTTTAGGTGACGAAGACTGATTCGTCTTCAAAATAAGGCAGAAACTTTCTTTGAATTATTTCCTTCTGAATATTAATGCAGTGTCAAGAAATAGATCATTTAGAGAGTAACATTATTCTACATTTTATTAAGATATGATTCTAAATTAAAAGGTTGCTTAGTTAAAATTGCTTAGCTGAAAAAATTAATTAAAATAAATTTTTTCATGATTTAAAAATAAAGTCTAAACTTTGTAGATTTTAAAACAATGTTTCTTAAATGTATATAACACTAGCCACCTTTAAGGAACAGCTGACCCGCCAGGTGTAATGCTTATAAAATTTTCGATTAAATACTTCTGTGCCTTGTTCTCTTTATAACTTCTCAGCTAAATATAGGATCTTGTGCCAGAAATTCAAATCCAAATCCAAATCAGCTAAATAAATATAAACTTCAATTGTCATGGAATTCATATTATTATATAAGCCTTATGATTATTTGTTCATTGCACTATATATATATCTGATTCGCAGTCAACTGTCATGGAATTATGTGGAAAATATCACATTTTATAATTGTTTCATAACATTACGCTTCTTTTTAAGTACGTGCTGAACATCACACTTTCCTTGGTTGAATTTCAATTAGAGTTAATTTAACTATTCAGTTTGAGTTTTTGTGAAAATGGCGACAATCACTAATACACTCTTAACGTGCTTTTGCGAGTTAGGTTCTACTTTCCTTTTGTGAAAAATTAATTGTTGGAAACTATGGTTATAATATATTAAAAAATCATTAAAAATAGAAACTGAATTTGTAGGTTAAAACATTGTTATCAATGAAAAAAAAAAGTCCTTTTTAAGATAAGTTTAAAAAAAATTGTGCTGTAATATTTTCGGAAGTTAAGGCAGAAAAATTCCAAATGTTAGCATAATTTTTAATTTATTTAAGCTTAAAAAATCCGTCTAGGTATACTTTTTTGCACTCCAAATTAATATGTACATACCATGTGCGGTACCTCTAGATCATATGGTCTGGTGTGTTAAGCACTAACACACGCACGCTCGTGCGCGAGCGCACACACCTTCCACACACATATTCATCTGATTATCAGCCTTGGAGTAATTCCGGGAATTGATTGGCCTGAAATTGATATATATATATTAAGGTGGTGGAAAATAGATCTAAAAGAGCACTTTTTAATAATAATATTCATTTTTTTAGAAACTAGTCAGTTTTGATTTAAAAGATTCATTGATCTAATAACTTTTGTTTAAAATATTATTATTAAAAATATTTTGACTGGATTAGGATTTGTCTTGATTTAGGATTAGGATTTTAGGAAATAGGACTCACAGAGCAAAGTATGAAAGAATCTAAAAGTTAGTGATGAATGCATTTTTCGACTCAAGTTACATAAAATGTAATTATTTACTTCATTTAGATCAAGTCAGCAGTACTAAACAGTATGCATGTCTATTGCTAAGGATTTACAAATTAGCCATTTGACCTGAATGCGTATCCTGTGTAAATTTAATCATGTTTACTGTAAACAAAAAGTTGATTTAGTGAATTAATGGCATAGATATTGCAAACGATTATAGAAATCTTTTCTTTGCATTTATTTTTTTAGAAAATATCACAATTAATATTTATTTAATTTCATCGCATCACGTGCGGAAAATTACATTTTTTTCTAGTAAATCTGCAGTTATAGTTGATTTATTTTTTTATTTGAACTTCTGTCAATATGATGGCAACACTTTAATAAAAGCTATTTTTCCCATTGCTCGTTTATCATTTTTCGTTTGTTGTAAAATCTTATTGTTTTGTCCGAAATATATTGTTGTAAAATATGGCTAAAATATTTCTTTTAAAAATTCGTTACAAATAGAAGTTTAAGTTATTTGTTAAATTACTGGTACCATTTGAAAGCTAATTTTTTAATCTATACATATCTATATTCAATGCATATCGGTCTAAATTCAATCACGGTTCCCGTAAATAAAGAAGATTTATTAAATTAATGATATAGATATTGCAAACGATTATAGAAACCTCTGCTTTGCATTTATTTTTTTAGAAAATATCACATTTTATGTTTCTTTTATTTTATCCAGTCACGTGCTGAAAGTTGCATTTCTTCAGATTTAATTTGCGTTTAAATCTAGTTTAAACGTTTTTTTAGTTTTTTTTATTCGAACTTCCGTCATTGTTTTCTTTCATTTTATCCAATCACGTGATAAAAAAACATGATTAAAATATTTCTTTAAAAATTCGTTAAGTTCAGTTCAGTTCAGTTATATTAACGTCCCGTTTAAAGCAACACGAGGGCTATTTTGGGACGGACCTCGTAATTTTGAATCACAGTCAGATGGCGAGGACGACAAGTGAAGTGGCACTCCCCTCGCCACACCACACCACACCAGCGGGAGGACTTTGGCCTGACAGATTTAACGTGCAAGAGACCCCCTCACACGACGGATCTTCGGTGGAATCGAGACTCGAACCTGAAACCCTCCGGTTCCGAAGCCGAGACTTTACCACCGGGCCACCGCGGCCCTAAAAATTCGTTAAAAATAGAAGCTTAAGTTATGCATTACAACACTGATACTATTAGAAAACTAATTTTTTAATCTTTAAATTGATGTAAAAAACCTGTTTGTGCGATAATAAAATATTTTCGGAAGTTATAGCGGAAAAACGTCGAAATTTCTCCAAATTTTTAATTAATTAAGTTAATTTGAAAACTCGTCCAGAGATGCACATTCTCGACCCCCAATGTATACATGTGCCAAATTTGGTAGCTGCAGTTCCAACAGTCTGGTCTGTCTAGCACCAATACACACAGACATTGAGCTTTCTTATAAGTATAGATAAAACATATATAACTTCTTCAATAATATGCAAAACCAGAGAGTTGTCTTCCGAAAACTTTCTCGCATGCTCCCGAATAAACTTGTAATGCTAGAGAAACTCCCTGCATAATATTGTAGTTGCAAAATATAATAATTTGTAATATGCATTTGTAGTTTGCAAAATATAATAATATTGTAGTTGTAAAATATATAATATAGAATAGTTGCAAAATATAAATTTTTGTGATAAATTTAGCATTTTTAAATTGATATATCGTATCATCTTTGGCTAGTTTTTGGCAATGGCATATAGTTAATAGCATTCGAAAATCAATTTGTTCTTTAAGACACGCTTTTCTCCGTCGATTGAAATAAAATTTGGCATAAACTTGCATTTGTAGTTACGAAATCCTAAAATGAATGTGGTATATTTAAGTCATTGCGTTTTTGAATTTTCACGTTTACATGTTTCTAAACATACAGGCCAACAGATAGTCAACCTGTTATTGGATTTGCCTGAAAATTTAGCTAGTATACATATTATAGATTTTAAATCTGGGGATCAAATCTGATCTGTAGCTCTCTTCATTCTGCAATTATCGTATTAAGTTATATTCGGGCAGAAAGGATTCATTAGTGTAAAGATTGTATACCAAATTTCAACCATCTAACACAAAGCATTTTTGAGTTAAATTTGTCATAGTCAGATGGACATTTTCTAAAAATGTATTTTGAGAATTTGGGGTATTCTAAAACGCAGAGATTCGTCAAAATCTCGAGTTTGAATTTTTAGACACTTTCTAAACTTTTCCTATACTGCGTAAATAAAATTAATAATAATAAGTTAAAACAAAATTAGAATGGTAAACAATAATATTCTCAATCAGAAATTGATATTTTTTAAATTTTTACAGACTATTTCTACAAAAGTAGAATTTAAAAGGTTTATATTAACTCTGTCTACCCAGCCACAATATACTTATTTCAGGTAGCTCTGTTATAAAGCTAGAAAACAAATTGCTTCCCATGCATTTCGATTATCTAAGCTACTAATACATTTAGTGTGTTTTTCAAACCCAATTTCTAAAGAGTAAACATTTCATTAAAACTGATTCCTACAAATCATGGTAATTCAAAAGTAACTAACTGAAATTTCATGATATTTAGCTTGCTTGTGTCAAACATTTTCGACTATGTCGTAGACCATAGATTTAAGATGGCTTTATTTAGTCTATTTTTACAGACACTTTCAGTTCATAGATAAATTTTGACAAAAAAATCCTTAACAACAATTTCAAATGTTCATTGAATATTTATTTATTAAAATAATTCGCATCTTGTGGTATATCATTAGTTTGAAAAATATGTATGTGGAGTAAAAACTGGTAAAACTTGCACTGGTTTTTTTAGCATTGAAATAAAATTTCATTATTTATTCCTTTTTCTGAAAAGCAAATCATATTATATAGAATGATCAAGTTAGTACCGAAAAAAAACCTTCAGAGGAAATCTTAGTACTGCGATCGGAAACATTATTATGTATCTTGCTTATACGGGTACTTTGTAACATGAGATCGAAGAAAAAGGGAAGGGTTGTGGGAATTTAAGTCATTCTGCAATAATTCGCCCGTCGATTGATCGTGCCTTATTAATCAAGCTGTTTTATTGACGAGATGAAAATACCAGTGTTGTCTTCGTATTGTTGAGAATATTGTTGGTAGTGTTGTGAATACCTGCAGTTAAAACGGTCACGTAAGTGATTGATGACCATAACTAACTTGCGAAGAAGGGTTGTAAGATTTGAAACAACAGGAATTTTTGCTTTGCAACCGGGCAGAGGGCTTAAAGGTATCAAGCAAGAACAAGCTGAAGAAATTGCAACTGCCTCTTATGGATCAGGAGAGAGCTAATAAGCAGGATACCAGCAGTGCTCGCTCAGTATCACAACAGACAGATACCTCGTTCTCATCGGTGCTGAAGATAGTACGTTAGATCCTGAAATTTTATCTGTATAAGATAACACTCATTAACTGATGATACTGATCTGAATCTTGACAATTTCTAGTTGTTAGGTGGTTCGGGTTCACTTGAAAGGCGTTATGTATTAAGGACATATTCCTGATATTCCTACTTTAAAAGATCAAATAACATTACATGACAGACGAATAAATGCCGATATGCTGCGAGTCACAGTCGAAAACCCCTTTTACCCCTTGCAATCATTATAACATCAAATTGTTGGTCATCTTGAGCTAAGTTCGATAGTAAACGTTTTTCATTGTTATTTGCTGTGTTGTTTCCATTGGCAACTGTGTTTTCTTTTCCCACAGATTGAGGTAATCCACTAGGATTACCTCTATCTGCGCTTGTTGGTACTTTTTCTTGATAAATCAAACTGCATATTTTAATGTGTTTGGTGGCCAAATTTTGTTATATTTCGTCCAATACATAACACGCTATTGGGTTCCGAAAACGTATTATCTCTTCAGCAACCTGTATATTTTCTTCTAATTGAATCATTTTTAGATTATTTTAGTTACATGGTATTGAAAAAAATTTATACATCATTTTTTAACAATTCGTCTCTTTGTCGATCCTATTCATTTATCTTAATCTCTCACATAATAGTTACATACTTACATAAGTTACATAATTGTTCACAATTTACGCTTAACTTTAGATAATGAATATAATCCTTCTGTGTAGTTTATTTTACAATTAACATTTAAAATTCTGATTCAGAAAATCTCGACTAATCTCTTTAAATATTCCTTAAAATCTATTTTCATGTCTAGAAGGAATGCATTATTTAAACTAAAAGAAAACGTAAATATCTTTAGGAAAGTTAAGAATTTAAGCATAATTATACATTTATATATTAAAGTCTATCAAGAAAATGACTGTGGTTTAAAATTATGAAATTCGTTCCTAATAACTTTCGTTCTGCTTCAAAAAGGGAGTTTGATACAAGTAAACTGAATAAATATATCTACCAAAAATTAATAAGCTGTATCTCTAATACAGTTCCATAGAGGCAAAATGATAAAAGGTAGATAATAAAAATATATATGAAGGTTTGAAAAAAATATATTGAGATAAAATGATAAAAAATATATGAAGATACGATGATAAAAAATATATTAAGGTTTCATCGATTGATTTTCCAATTACATTACTTATTTCTTTGTACCAGATAGAACTGATGGTTATTCAACTATTTTTGAGTATATTGTTATAGAAATCATTTGATAGGTGTGTGATGAAAGAAATCCAACACGTTGGGTCATGGAAAAAGAGATTTCATAACACATGAAAACACAAACAATAAAAGTGGAATCGAGGCGCTAGCAAATAACAGTATTTGGTAAATTTCAACATAAAACCAGACAGCAAACTGCTAACTCGAAAAAAATTATAGCACTCAGAAGGTGTATCTGGAACTTTATCTGCTGACACTTTTCCAAAGAGAGAAGCAATGCTCGCGCGAGAGCTTCCATTTGTATAACATTTGATATTTGTAACAGGACAGATTTTTAAAAGAATCTTCGAATCTCGGCTCAAAAAGGCAACGCCCTAATTCTTGTATTTTTCACAAATTTCATTCTTCTCACCAAATAGTCATTAAGATAAGCGATCATTGATTTTCCAGCAATTTATTATGGTTTATAATTCATGGTATTAGACTAAATTTCTCAGGGAAGCAATATTATAGATCCGTAACAATATACATAAAGAGTATTTTATTTTGAGACTTTAGAGTTTTGATGTTTGTCCCTGGCAACAGTCAATGGAACAATGCATGTCACTAAGCTTCGGCCTGCAAATTTATTTCTAAAAAATGTAAGTGACACGAGTAAGGCATTTTCATATCTAATATGACATTATATCGCTTTTGTTTCGTCTTAATACACAATGAATTTTGGAAATGAATCAATGTGCGCACATTTAACCTATGTGTCAGGATCATGGTCACCTCTATCTTTTCTTTACGGTCTATATAAATCCTGTATATACTTTCTTCCTTCGTAAATGATCACATAAAAAGGAAATCCTTACATTCTCGTGTCGTTAGCTGTTCTTGTTTCTGGGAAGCTCTAATTATTCTGTAAATAATTCATTTCTCGAATTCTGTTTCATCTTCACTTTTTGAGGAGTTAGGCTTCTCTTTTTGATTGAGGGGAGAAATGGTTGTAATGCAAGAAAATTGAAATTTTTTCCATTTGCAAGGTAATGGGAAAAAGTTTTTTGTGTGCGACAAAACATTTTTATGATCTAGTGGAGATATCATCTAGATTTAATTTTATAGTTAATAAAAGTTAGCTTTTAGTTAATTTTATAGTTAATATAGTTTTGCTTGATCAAGACTTATAGAAGCATTAACAATGCCCAATGCTGATTAACATGCATTGCACAAAAGGACCTGTATAAGTCATCAATTCACATAGTACAATCCACATATTCAACTGCTCAGTTCTCGAATATATGACTATATTTTGTCTCATTCTTTAAGGAGACAGCATGACCGTTTTCTTCTCTTGTAAGGTATACTATAAAAGGATAAAATATTCAATTGGCAAAAGATTCGATTTCCAAATTTTGACAAATGTAATTTTTTAAAAAAATTCAACGACGTATTAAACAGAAGCACATTTTTAGAATTATATCTATGCATCAGTTAGCACGATTAATCAATACACGGAATGATCTATATTAAACAAATTAAATTTTCACTGCACGCGATCTTTAAACCACTATTGTAGTTGAACATTGAATGACAAAATGGAAATTACTTTGCTTGTCCTTATGTAAATGAACCATATCAAAAAAGGTGGTATATGTATGAAATTTATGTAGTTTATTCCCACTAGAATTCTAGAGCTGAACCAAATGTGCCCACTATCTAATGCCAGCCTGCCCATTTGAGATTAATTAAATGAAAAACTTAACACCACAACAAATTATATGGATGCGTTTTATCATATGGTCTTTGTATTATAATTGTAGTGAAATAAATTTGAGAACGAATTAATACGAAGAAAATGATTCACTACTACCAAGCTAAGTCTCAAACGATTAGTTTTGATATGAATACGGGAAAATTGTCGGAGTGTTCCCAGGATCACGAAACAAACTTTAAGGTTCCCTCAGGTACAGAGAGCTGTTACTTTTTTCACAGATATATGGTCTCTCGAATCTAATGAAGTTTATTATAATGGCTCCTTTGTCATACAATGGGGAGAGAAAAAAGCGATATTTTAAGGATATAAAAAGACTCACAGCACAGTCTTAGGAAATGTAGAATTTAAACTCAGATTCAGAAGTAAAAATATTGTAAGTCTTAAGATACCTGGCAGATATTGTTAAGGGAAAACCCATGTACTCATGTGTACACAGTTAAAATTTTTACGGGTTCTATAAGGGATAACGATATTTTATTACAAAGAAGACACAAAACACAGGTATAAAAACACATTAAAAACGTTTCAAAAGACAAAAATTGCAGAAATTAACAGCGGAAGTTGCAAATTGTTAATTAAACACCAATACATTACAAGAGCATTGGGAATGAAACAATTAGTAAGATTGTTCTGAGATCCGAAATGAGATTTATTTCTGCTGATTGGTTTTGAATCCTTTCACATTTTTTTTTACAATCTTCTGAGAAGGCAATCTAACTCTCTCCAAGGCTGTTGGATTCTAGTACCTTTTAGAGATATGACCAAAATTCTTGTATATTCGAGAAACTTTCATTTTTGTCGCTAAGGCCGGATGACCTTTTATCTGGATCCAATCAACATCCATTAAAATGTCAGCAAAAATATGAGACTAAACTGAATAAGAAGCAATGCTAGAGTTTCATATAAGACAGTGAAAAGAAGCAGGACAATGTATATACTTGGAGTATTTGATTTAAATTTCAAACGATTTGCCTTTCGAAGTGATATATACTTTATTTACTTGCCTTTCGAAGTGATATATACTTTATTTACTGTTAATGAAGCAGTTGTGTTATTTAGTGCTGTTAATTTGCATTCCATTAAAATTGTGTTGCGCATCATAGTTAACACATTTGCTGCCACTGACGCACTTGTTATTAGATGACAAGTGTCTGACAATATAATCATCTCTGTTATTAGATGACACCTTCTCTACTATAGTTAAAAGATAGCAAAGGAGGGGACATCTAATTAGATAGATGATCCTGATATCAGGCTTTGGTAGTGGCAGTGAACGTGTTAAGTTATCCTTTTTTTACAGGTTAAGCAGCGTTAAACAGCGGCTCTTCTTAGTTTTCGGGAAGCTATTTCAGTTTCAGGAATCACTATATTTGACCTTGTATATAGAATTTAGGCCTTTCTACCATTTTTGAAGCAGCTATACAATACCGCGGAATATACTCTGTTGATGCGATAATTTAAAATAAACAGACAAGAATATAAAGGAAAGAATATTTACAACGTATTCGAGCTCAAGCAATTGCAAAATTTCGCCACATTGTAACGCAATTGCGCGAATTTCGGATCCAAACTGTTTGATGTCGCTTCATCTGTTTGTTTACCGTATTTTCCAGGAATCTAGTGTAGAAAATCACCCCTGTTTGCTCCGAGGCAAAAGAAGAAGATCCGATTATAATATCCCAGCGGAACTCGAGTCTTCTCTTGAATTTAATTAGACAGGACAAGGGTCTTAGCGAGCTGATTAAACGCAGTTTTCAACTTCAAGATGATAAAGTTTGTAAACAGCTCTCGGGTTATTAATTTACGACAACAGCAATTAGTCAGATCTCTTAAGAAGATAAGGCATCGTTTATTTTGCAAGGGCCTTATGGAAGTAAAGTGGGAAATTTTAATTAAATTCTTATAATCAAATTTTTATTCTTTAAAATTTCTACTATAGAATGTTATGATCACATACATTATTGAGTGTTATGAGGCAAAGTAAGCATGATAATTCCCCCCCCCCCCCCCCCCCAAAAAAATTGATGTTTAGATTTGCTGAATTTACACATTTTAGACCTCTCAGAATAGTGACAAACTATTTTAAATTTATATCTGTCTTTTTTGTGAATACCATAATTCAAAAAGTAATAAATTGCAATGATAACGTTTTGTATGAAAGTAATCTTTATGACCAAATTCTAGACATCTATCAAATTTTTGGAGAAATTTATGAATTGAAAATCCACTTGTATATCCATCAGGAAGTGCAGAACGTCTAAGTTTGAAACGTACCAATGAAATTTTCCACACAATTTTATCACCAGAATATTGATGTATCTCAGCTTATCAATGAAATATGTGTTCACGAAAATGATATATTAGAAATAATCTATATCTAAATAAGTCAAAAGTATATATCATTTACTTATCTAGATATATATTCTAGACAATTAAAATTTGATATTTTGTCTCGTTATCAAAATTGAATATCTTATCTACTATTGGACTTAATCATTGGAAGAGAAATCCAAATTATATGCCAGGAGTTTCTTTAATATTTTGTTAGGTACAATAAAGTATATTATGGCTGTCCGTGATACCTGATTTACTTTTGAATTCAGCAAAAGAAGATAACAAAAATGCATGAAAAATTTTTTTCATTATACCTCGAAGCCAAATAATAACAATTCAAAGCAAAAGTAAAGAAAGAAAAGAAGGGATATAGAATCGAAAATATAGAATCTGTTCTATATAGAATATATAGAATTTGTTCTTCGATTGTCAAATTTCCAAATTTTACGAGCGTTTTGTTTCTTGCTAATGGAATAACTTCCTCTCTTCATACGAAAATAGGTGGTTTAAAAAAATATTTCTATCAAAGGTCACGAAAATGAGTAATATGATAGTGTAAATTTGTATTTCCATAAGCCATTTCACTAGCAAATCCCTGTTTCAAATGACCCCACAAATATTTTCTATGGATTACTCTGTTTAAAAAAATAAGAGAACCATTCGTTTTTTTTTTCAAAATGAATATCATGCAGTAACAAAAGATGTGCGCTTACCATGTAAAGATACACTGATGATGATGATGTCGTGTCCTTGTTTCCACAGAAAGAGGGTGCAGTAGCTTCTGAGGGAAAGATTCCTGAGCACCCAAAGGGCAGAGGTCTGACTACTAACTCATAAGAAGATGACACACACATTCGCTTGCACAATCCCTTTTTACATGGGTGAGAGGCACATGCACACGCCTCACAGATGGAATACAAGGTAATAAACAACCATGCCCGGACCGGGACTCGAACCCGGGATGCCCAGATCACGGGGAAGACCCGTTAACCCATGCCAGAACACCGGCAAAAGATACACTAGAACCGAGAATTAATTTTAGGGCGTATGTTTTACAAATTAAAGGCTTTATTGTAAAAACTGTCGTTTAAGATGGCTTTTTATTAGGTTGGTGTGTATGAAATGTCGGATTCTTAAGTGATTGTATAAAACTGCATATCTTTCTTCAAAAGCTGTTTATTCAATCAAAGTATGCTCCATTCGCTTCAATACACTTCTCCCAACGAGATTTTAAAGCGTAGATGCCTGTCTTAAAAAAATTTTGGTCTTTAGAATTAATAAACTCTGATATCGAGTTTTTTAGACTGTCTTCATTTTCATAGTGTTTGCCCCTTAAAAACAGCTCTAAATGCTTGAAAAAATGAAAATCGGTCGGCGAGAGATTCGGTGAATATGGTGGATGCTGCAAAACTTCATATTCCAGTTCGTTCCAGCTTATTTCGCTCTGTCAGTGCGTGCGGTACCCACTTGTCCATCTTCTTAACCTTGCCAATCTCAGAAAGGTGTCTCAATATCGTTGTATGGTCAACTTTCATCCTGATAGCAAGTTCCCTCGTGGATACGGCTGGATCCGCTTCCACTAGAGCCTTCAGGTCATCATTTTTCACAGACGTTTTGGGTCTTCCGCGCGGCTCATTTTGCAGTGAAAAATCGCCAGTCCGAAATTTTTCGAACCAACGCTGCACTTTCCGATCGTTAACCGTATTCTCCCCAAACGCTTGGTTTATGTTGCGTGCAGCTTTTGCAGCACTATTACCAAGTTTGTACTCATATAAGAAAATGACGCGAATGTCGGCAGAATTCATATCGGCAATAAACTCAAAAGAAATAACAAAAGGGAAGACCTTCGAGAAAACCTATTTTGCTGAAATGAGTCTCTGGCAATGAACAATACGACTATGAATGAGGTTATGCCAAAGACAAAAGTATAACGAAAACAGGGAGACAAACGTCCGCATGTAAAGAGAATCCGACATTTCATACGCACCAACCTAATATAATTTTGTCCATTATTAGCCAACCATACCCTCCCCCATATTTCTGGAGGCAAACAACATAATTCATGTCCAAAGAACAACTTATGCATCGCCCAATCGATCCAATATTTATCATCTTTATGAAACTGAAAGCGTTACTCAGCCAAGACATGTTACATGGACAAGAATATGTTTCAGTCCGACGAAATAATATCAACTATTAAGAAGACGGTAAAATCCCATATCAGTGTTTCTAAGTATTTTTTTGAAGAACATGTGGTAGAGCGTTGTCTTGTTGAAAATGTGCAGTATCGTGCATCTTCCGTAGTTACAACCATTGTCATTCAACTCACGTTTCAATCAATTCGGTTTGGTAATGCTCACAAGTGCGGGCTTAATTTTTTAAAGCAATTCATAGTACTCAATGACAAATTGATTCAACTGTCTACCAAGCATGTATATTTGACCATGCAGTCGATCTTGATCCATGACCCGATAAATCTCACAATCGTCTACACTTAGAATTATCGTAGTGACGTTAAAAAAATTCTTTTTGTTAAAGCTGATGTTACTGTTTATATGTGAAAAAACAGCATCCAGCATTTCTGAACTATATTTCCTATCCAATATCCTTACTTTTGAATAATATAGAATCCATTTAAACGTTTGAAATCTGTAATGCGTACCCAATTTAATGATTCTACAAATTTATTCTGCGTTTGACTTGAATCTTGGTTGAGAAATTTCCTTTTTTATATCTTTTTCCAATCACCAAAACTTTTTTTGTCATTTGTAATGAACTGAACATCTATCAGCAATTATACTGAACGAGATTGACTTTGGAAATATTAAAATTTTAAACCCCATAGAAAAATAGCTGTTTCTATGACAACCTCTGTAAAAGAAAGCTATTTAATATTTACCTGAACCCTCTATTTACCGAATGGTTTTCCCATCAATTTTTCAAATTTATTTTTGAATCATTAATCAAGTTTTGACACAAAATAAACCGAGGAAGAATAAAAAAAACTTTTTTAGTTAATTAAAATAACTTGATTAATTAAATGATTTATAACAAATTTTTAAAGTTACTGTTGGTTAATATTTACTACTTTCGATTGGAAATAAGTTCTTCGTCCTCTTTAAAATACTGTTAGATGAAATAGTCATAATGTGAAGATATCAACAGGATTTAAACGGTACTTTAAAGTACCGGCAGTAAATAAAGGGTTAGAAATCTTACCTCTATGATGTATATGCCCATTAAGATTGAAAGGAATAAACAACAAAATAAGTGTAAATGCAGTGATGTCAAATATATTATATTCCTTCAATTTGAATTTTTTTTCAAGAATTTATTTTTCTGCACAAAAAATTAAATAAAATTAAATCATTACTATTCTATTTAACATTAATTAAAATATATTATGTTACCATTTCTTCTAAGCACCAAATAAAAATATTTAAAATATCGGAGAAAAATTCATCTTTTCACTTAAACCTGTTTTTATCTTTTTCTGATTTCCACAGATTTCTACTTGCTCCGTATCTTAACGTATTTTTTATCGTTTACAGAAGTAACAAATTTCAAAGATTTTATGTTTGCAAATCCAATTGTCAAGGAAAACTAAATAAAATATGGCTTACTAATTCATTAATTAAGGCTCAATTTTTATTTCTGAAAATAGATGCAATAATTGAGAATAGTCACAGTTTTTATTTCTGTAAAACATGTTGCTTACATAACACTTGTTAAAAGATTTATAATCATTTTATAAATAGAACTTCCCCAAATTTTACTTGGCTTTTTTCTTAATTTGTAAGAAAATTGCAAATCAGTCCATTAAAAATGGGCCAAATGTATAGTATTATTTACAATTTTAGAGTTTGAAAAGAATGTCCCTTAGGAGGTTTTGCTTGAAGATTTAGCTAATTAATCGATGGTGAAGGTGAAGAAACCGATCAAATTAAAAAGTTACCAAGATTTTCTAGGTTTAATCTGCAGTGATCCTTGTAAATTTCTCTCATTAGAATTCTTTGCCTACAAAATAAGAAAATAAAAGATACTAGGGATAATTATTGCTCCCTAAATCTGAAGGAATGCAGGAAACAGAATGAAGAATTTGTGGTTTGGTGCTTTTTTGGCTCATGAGTCAACTTTGACTAAACTGCGCAAATCGCATGTTAAAATATAAAAACAATGGCATTTGCAAAATCCCTACAATTATGAAACTATCACTGCAAGTAAAAAAGAAAATTAAAGATGCAATAATTCAAAAAGAAAAAATAGAAAGCATACACAAGAAAATACGAAATACGACTAAAAAAACAATACCTTTTAAAAATTTAAAAATATTTGGTTGATATTTTTCTCTAAACGAATTTTGTAAAGTTAGAAATAATCAATAGAAATAGTGGTCACGACGAGATTTAAAAGAATAACAATCAATTAAAATGTGATGTACACTAAAAATGACTTGGCACATAGGACATATTGGTGCCTTTTCATTGAAAATGAAATGACTATGGCTATGAAGGACATATTGATGCCTTTTCATTGAAAATGAAATGACTATGGCTATGAAGGACAAAGAATTTTGAGGAACCGAATGGATTTTATGATTTTTTCCTGTATGCACAAGATATTGTACAATATTCTTAATGCCTATCTATATCACGGGAATACATTACAACATTATAGTGTATTTTGAGCCAACAATAATAAATTCTTTTCAAACTTACAATTCATTTTTATCGACTTTCTGAGCACTTCCTGCTAATGCTAGAGTTTTGAAATTTTGCACAGCTGTATATCATTATCAAACTATACGACCAATATCTTCAGAACATTATTACAAGTTTAATCCATTCATCTGATCAAATATGAATACCATAAGAGTAACGACATCTGGTGGTGAATTTTAGAAAAAAAATATTTGATGATTATATAATATTATCGATAATAAATTAAAGATAGCGAATCAAAAATTCCCTGAAGAAATTCTAATTTTTATACTAATAAAAAATGCTTTCAAAATCAATTTTCATTAATTTTTTTTATATCGATCCCAATTCCTGACACAATAATGCTAATTCATTCACCGTCACAATTCAAAAATAAATCTTTCTTAGCCTTTTAACGCAGTCTTTTGGCTCATCTAAGTCGCTCTCTCTAATAATAATCAGTTTGAAAATATTGGCGTAATTCTTCAAGACTTCTGCCTTCTCCAGAGTAAGCCATTATAAATCGTTTTTCCAACTACCAGTAAATGACTTCCAATGAAGTATTAGACTCTAAAGCTAAATGACTACACTTTTTCTCCTTTCTTCATCACGCAGCGTTTTCAACCTGGTGGCAGTATTTTCGAATTTTTTTTAATTTTTTCTTCTAAGGTCATTTTCTACAGTAAGAATAAAAAAAATATCCTCTCCCCTCACTTTTTTTCCTTTTCAACTTTACATTCAATAACCTGGGCACTTAATCTTGCCAAAAATCGATTATTTCTCTTCTAATGAAAGCGGTTATTTTTCAGTAGTCTCAAACTCACAGAGAAGTTGAAGAAGTGAAATTGTAAAGAAAGAAGAAAGCATTGGTTCATAAGAGAAAAAAGTATTACTCGGCCAGTCGAAACTATGGATCTCGCACAAGGATTACTATGAAATGAAGAACAGATTTCCGATTCTTCGTTAGGGTTCCGAATTTCACTATGGAACGGAGAAAGATAAAAAACAATATCCCAAGGCTATCGTTATCTCGTGGGTAAAGAATGAAACTTTTAAAGATTTTTTAGCTTATTTTTCGTGAAAGTACCTATATTTGCTTTAAGAGGGCAAGGGTTTATGTGCGAATTATTCAAGATTTTCTCCACACTAAATGTAATAAATTTTCTAACACGTTTAGGTTGTTTATTTAACATGTTGTATTAGATAAAAAATTTTATGACCTTACTTCGTATTATTAAGGAAGAATGTTTACCCATTGTGGTCGTATTGTATATTGTTACGTATCTGTAACGTTGCTTCCCAGCAGAGTTCGTTCTATCGTAGGGAAGACAGTTTTCTATTGGATGCAAAATCAGTGACTGTTGGGGTTATCCACAAACTTGGCGATCATTTATTTGGCCACAACTTTGACTACAGAATGGATTATACTATAATCTTCAAGAATTTTGCTGGTATATCCATGGGGACCCAATTTAAGATGATTTTTTGACATCTTTTCGTGCCGTGATTCAGGAACTCTAAAAGAGCATGAGACCGAAATGGAAGCAGCTTTTGAATTCAGTTCTAGTTAAAAATTTTACGAATTTTTTTTTCTGAGCGCTTCGAGATGCTTATCATTGTTGCTCTGCTTGCTAGAAATGCTGCCGGTAATTGATTGTGTATGTTTCGATGCCTGTGTCTTTGTATGAATAAACGTCGTTATTCGTTATTGCGGATGTAACGTACTTCTGTCCCATTCACGATAAGCGCCAATTCCAGCCAGCTGTGTCATACCTGTTAACTACTTCCATTGATGAAAGCCTCCAGATTACTGGATGGGTGGTCTTCTTATCACCCAGTAGTCTCTGTTCTGGTCATTAGTAATTCAGCTGAAACACCAAACTCGAAGTTCATTGTTTGGGAAGAACTTGTCGCATTCTTCAAAGAAAAGGAGTGTCAAGTATCTGGATTTCGGGTGATCTCTTTGTGAAGGAATATCATTAACATTTGTTCCTGAGCGGTCAGTTGCTAGAACTCGTCATTGGTGGGCAATTCTCCCCCCCTCTCTCACCACAGTCAAGTGAAATTTTTGTTGCTCGATTGGCCGATAGAGAACTGTCGTGGACGAATGCAAAGTGAGGAGGCGGAATTTCGTCAGAGTACAGAGCGGGTCTTGCTTTGAATAGGCGAGAGTTTTTTGGATTGCAAACTACGGTGTGATTTAAGTTCCACCCTGGAGTAGCCGTGCTAACATTCTGTCAGCGTCTTGTAGTGTTTTTTTCCGAAATGATGGAGAACTCTTTGAATGAACTCTTTTCACTATAAGCCTTCAAGCCTTCACTGTTGTGTAAATAGAAAAATTTTAACCTATATTAGAGCAAATTGTTCTTGTATATATTTATATGGCTATAAATAAAAGAATTATCTGAAATTCTACTCCTTATTTCGATCGGTCAGAATCACGTCATTACTAGGCTTGTTGACGTCATCTCCATACATCTACTGCAGGCGAATTTATTGACTTTACGGACTTAGTGGAGAGTGTTCTAGTATCGCCCACCAAAGAATTTTCATGATTCCAATCTATGTCTTCTCTCAACCATCATGTCAAATAATTATGTTGTACTCCGAAGCGTATTGATTTAATATAAATCGATAATCTTTGGAGAAATACAGAATGCGAAATAATATTTTACAGTTGTATTTAAGTGTAATTAACCACTTAACAATGGCAAGAAATTCCCAAGTGCGAGTAGTGCCAGAACAGTCTACTGTAACTCGCAGCCATGTCACATAAAGCTTTCGATACTTTACAGCAATCTGAAAAAGACACATCTTCCAAATGAGTTAATTTTCGACCGAAAACTGTATCCCTGTAAACTAAATTTCATGGAAAACTCTCAATCAACGTGCCATTAAAAGGCATTAAAATAATTGATTAATCATTAAAATATGTCAGTTTTTACAATGAAATATCTGATAAAATACACTTTATTAAATATTTACATGGCATTTATGGCAAAATTTTATTTCAAAATTTAGCATTTTATTTGACTGAATACCTATATATTTTAAGAAAGGTGGAAATGATCGTTTTATAGCTTTTCATTAGATCCGCCTTTTTTAAAAAGTACAAACATATGATTTAAAAACGTGTCTCAGAAACTTATTTTATCTAGGATAGCAAATGCAATAGACTATTTAAAAGATAAAATTGTTGCATGTTAGAGTGTTGTTTGTAAAATCGATGCTAAATCAAGTAATCATTTTTAATAAATAAATTATTTTCTGGAATTTCGACAATTCATAGAAGTTAAAGAAATGGAAATATAATAAAAAAAAAGAAAAATGAATTGTTTGAAAGGAAAATATATAAAACACAGCATTAGATAGATATTCAGTTGAAGCCATGGCGGAATCCGGGAGTACTAAGTCGGATTTAAAATAAAGAAATATTTGTATCTTCATTAGTATTTTCAATTCTAATAAAATGCAGGATAACAATGACAACAACAAAAGGATAAGGAAGTACTTCATATATTTTAGTTATTCTTACATTTGACCTTTTTGTGTTATTTTTGCTTCTGGAAGATTGTTTTTGTTTAGTGTCGAAAGTAGAGTTAAATATATTTAACAAATTCTAATTATTTCGTTGTAATTGAAATTTGTTTTTTTTTTCTTTTATCCTTTCTTATTAAAAAAAATTCCAGTTTATTTTAGATGAATATTAAAAAAAAAATCTTATTTATTAGCCATAAAACAACTTATAAAAAATTTCAGAATTCAAAAAACAAAACAAAACAAGGAAGTATCACACACACACACACACACACACACACTCAGCTATTAAACCTTCCTGGCAACCTTTTTGTTATTTACTGTTTATTGTAGTATACAGGATGCTATAGTTTTACTTTAAAGAACTTTTTTTATGAATATAGTTGTATAGTATATAAAATTATAAAGTAAAAATTAATAAATTAAATGTCTGATTAAAAACTAAAATTAAAAGTTTGAAAAAAATTTTACTTTAGAGTGAGGAGGAAATAAAAATTAAATGCTAAATAAATGATCCTTGATGTAGGTTTCTAGTTCTATCTTACAAACTATATTCATAATTTTTTTTTAATTTTATAAATTTTTAGTGCATCTAGTTCCAGTTTTGTTTCATTAAATGTACATACAAATGCATAGGCAGACACATAATTTCCAAAACGGGAGCTGTTCAATGGAGCCTCAGATAGGTTAAAAACATGAATATAAAATATAAATATTTAATTTTTTGACAGATGGATTCTTTTTCTGAACAGGTATTTCACATGCAACGGTAGAAAGAAGAAAATAAATTTCCTACACCATAAAAGTACTAAAATCTCTGAGCTGAGAAAAGGTTAAATTTTCAGTTTCTTACTTGAATTTTGTCACAAAGATGCAGCTTATGTTGATTGTGCAAGTAAAACTTTGACTCGTTCTCTGCACAACTATGCATGATATACGTCTCTATATGTAACTTGTTACAGACCACTTGAATTACTCTGCAAACCACTTCCTGATTTTTTGAATAATTCTGCATTACTGATTGCTCCACTGTGCTGAAATTTTCTTCTACTTAAATAACTGCTGATTCTAATGAGCAATAATTTTGTTTCCAAATTTTGAGAAGTAATTCTGAATGTAATTTTTCATTTACAAAAATGTGAAATTATTTTTAAAAATAAAATGGAACGTACAATCAAAAATATATTTCACAAATGGTACTTTAAATTTGATTGGTTTTTTTTTCTGGGAGAAAATAAAGATAAAGAACAGCTGTTCTCGATCTTACCTAGCAAAAAATGAATCCCATTAGAACAATTTATAAAAACTTAGCAGTTTGCATTTTTTAAAAATTGTCTGTAGCAGTAATTTGCTTACGTGCAGATTTCCCAGCAGCAGTCTCACGCAATCTCATAAAAAACAACATCTTTACCAAGTTTTCTCTTGCCTTTAAATATATTTTAAGACTACTTCAATAGTGCTTAAATTCATCTTTTTGATTTATTTTAACATCAGATTTTTTTTGTCCTAAGCTAATATCTGAACTATTTCATCGTTGTCACATCATTCTATTCATGGGGGAAAAACGATATTCAGTGACACATGAATTGCCCTCAAAACTACTGGATAGAGAATAAAACACTTGATTATGATACCTTGCGAAATAAGAACTTGTTAAACCAAATGGAAATTTTTGAGTGTATTTTTCAATTTTTAATTATTTCAAACCTGGTTGATTAAATCTGAATGGCCGGCTGAAATAAGTTTAGACATTATTTCTCCAAATACTCGAATGTTCAAATAGAAAGACATTGAAATTCGTTTAGTAAAACCACCGTAAATCATTTCCATTGAAGTATTCTACTCAAAAGTCAATTGACTGCACTTTTTGAATTTCACATCATTATTAAATTTCGAAAGTAAAAAAAATCCCTCGCTTTTTTTTTTTAACTTGGAATTCCTTTTTTTGCTTAACTTCTTTAAAATCAAATATTTCGATTCTAAAGAAAGCGATAGTTATTTTTTTTAATTTTAGAATTACCAAAATTAAACTACGAAATTAAAATAGTAAATAGAGAGACCAACTTTATACTGTAAAAAAGATAGCGATACCTAAAGGTGATAAATGTCCACATTAAATTTTAATGTTCACATAATATGATATAAAGTAACAGGTTTCAAATTTTTTTCAGGATTTATAAACTCTCAGTTGACAGAAAGTGGGAAAAAATACTTCATTATCATTGGATGTTATATCCTTACCTTTTATTCTAGATGAAGAAACCAATTCTTCAGGTAGTTATTTTTGACGGCATTTTATTCAGAAGAATGCAACTCTAATTAAGGTATCCGACTAGGAAAAAATTGGAAAAATTGGATTTTTTAGAAACTATTTACGGTTTTTAGATGTATCATCATTAATAAACACTATAAATACACGAGTAGTTACTTGAAAGTATAATATATTTTCGAGAAATGGAAAAATATGTAGTAAATTTTAATGAAATTTAACTAAACGGTTAACACTCTACGCAAAATGGTAATGCAGCAATCCTAATTTTTTTTTGCACACAAGTTATAGAATGTAATAAGGAATGAAATGAGCCAAAATCAGGAAACATTTTGAGATGCAACGAAGTTATGGGTAAAAGTAAGCACATATGTGCATTTTTTCCATTACTTTATAACTTAAATTTTCAAAAAACACCCATAAAAGAAAAAGTATTTCATCAACAATAAAACTTTTGGTTTATTTCATTGTCCATGTTATTTAAAAAACAGGCTGAAAATTTTATGTAAATATCTTTATTAGTTTTGGGGATATCATATTAATGGTAGAGAATTTTTATGAAAATGAAAGTTTTGAGAAAATGGAAGCTAAAGACCAATTTTAATCGAAAAATCTATGATCCTGGATGATAGGCTAGGGCTTCCTTTTCTTAGAAAAGATAAACTGTTTTGGGAAGATATGTCTGAACTACAAAAAATGATAAGAATTTTTGAAAATTCGCCAATGGGATCGAAAATCAGTCTTTTTAACGTAGATACCTTAAAACTGAAATTAAAATTCATTAAAATTTTCCTTTAATGTTTTAATTTTTTAAAATTTAAAAGTATAAAAGAGTTTGATATTTAGTACAACATTTTTTAATCTCTGGTTTCTCATAATATCATATGTTCATATTGGAGTATTTCCTCCTACATTCACAGCAAACCAAAAATTTTGGATCAATCATGTTTCAAAATGTTCCAAGATACAAAATTTTTTAATTGAAACATTTCCTATTACCTTTGCCATAAAACTGGCAAAAAATATTTGTATTTAACCTTTCATACATACTAATCCTGTAATAAAGAATATATTCACATGTTTCTGATGTCGTCCTGCAAATCGTCCAGGGAGTGTTCAAAGAGAGATGGAACACATTCACTAATAGGTAACATAGTTTAAATCTAGACAAGAATAAGAAATGAAGGTGGAATAAAAAATAGTCGAAGTCAAAACACTTAACACTGTAGAAATGCAAATTGCATATCGCTAATGGAATAATAGTAAAATGCAATCACTTGGAACGTGGCTAGAAATTATCACTTTAAAAGAAAAAAATCACTTGATTTGTTTTAACTTATGGCTTTTTATACGTTTGATATATAAACGGCTTTATATAGAGAATGAAAAATATAGAATTATTTATTTCTTAATACAAATATCTCCATAGTTCTCATATATTCAAGAAGTTCCAATTTTATTTTTTAACGGTTGCCAAAATCACAGATCATTGATCTGATCTCTATTCATCATATATTAAAATATCTGTAAAATTCTCTTTCCGTGGATTAGCTACACAAGGAAGAAATAGTACAGATTTGTATTGATACCAAGTTATGAAAAAATAAATGGAGAACTTTAACCCTATTATGAAATGCATTTTAAAAGAATATTTTTGAAATAGATGGGACAAATTGAATTTTGTGAATAAATTAACGAATTTCTTTATCTGAAATTTATTTGATCACTAATCGTGCAGTGTCGCGACTACGAAAAATAATATTGGTACGTTATTGTTTGGGATGCCTGTTTGCTGAAATATCTTTATCTTCCCCATTTAATAGTGATCACCTGATTTATGTTCTTTTCAAGTTAGTAAGGAACTGAAATTTTGTTGTGGATTTCCATATTCGTAATGGAAGCCACAACAACTCTTTTATTCAATTGACCTTAAATGGTTTTGCTTGGAGTATCCAATTCAAAATTTAAATGTATTTTTTTTCAATTTACGTTTATTAAATGGAGTGGATTGTTTACATTGTGGAATTACCGTGGAGAGCGAAAATAAATTATTCTCTGTTAGGATAATTTTTCCCTACAGAAGGATGAGTTATAAAAATTTCAGTTTTTCCTCACCTTATTCAGAAACCTCAATATTTAATTTTCACCAAGTATCGATTCTTCCTTGTTTAATGAAAGTGACTGTTTTTATGGCCTCTTAACAAAAAAGATTCTTACAATAATGGAAGTAAACAAGATTTGAAGTGAAAAAATAACGTAATAATAAAACTCAGTTGAAACTGTCGATTTATGTGTAAGCATAAAATTAATGACTGATTACCAATTTTTGTTTTTAGTAAGGATCCAAAAAATAAAAAAAGTTCAAAATCAATGTTTTTTTCTTTATTTTTTAAGGAATCAATCCTTTGAATTGAATACTGTCTTATTTTTCGAAAATTTAAGTGAATGCATTTTTCTTTCTAGACCAATTCTCAGTCCATGAATGAATCAATAAGTTTAATATAGAAACGATGAATTCAAAAATGTAAGACGTGAAAAAAAGTGAATAGATTTAACTAATAAAATAAATTATATATATAAGAACAATAAAAGTTAAAATGAAATCTACGATCGATTTCAAATTTCAAGTTATCATCTGAGAACATTATTTTTGTCATTATTTGTCTTAATTTATTAACCATTTCAAACTAATTTGAAACAATCATCAGACTTCTCTACAGGACTCTTTCTCTCTCTCTCTCTATATATATATACATATATGCTATTTTCTAAATGATAAACTATTTACCAATAAGTCGTTAAACATTAATTTATATAGAACTTTTATTATAAAAACAATATTTTTGTAAACACAAACAGATCTTTTCTAATTTCTGATATCATAAAACAGTTTCTAATGGATTAATCATAGAGAAGGAGTCAAATCCTTCAATATTTTCTAATGAAGTAATATTTCCTCAAACAAGAGTGAAGCTTTTTGAACATACTATAAATATTAAATTATTTAATTTCCTCCGAAAAAAATTACATTCTGTGAAAATAACAGCTATGATGTCATAGTTCTACGTCAACCTTTTTAGAAATGCATCTGAAGTCAAACAATTATACGAAATAATAAAGCAATACTTGTAAAAACAGGTTAATTTTTTAAAACGGCATCTGTTTTCAAAGAGGCATACATAATAATAATGCAACGTTGATAAAAGCAGATGAAAAATATATATTATTAAAAGATGTTGATGAATATTAAGTTTTATTCATTGCCTACGAGATTTCGAGTTTCACTCATTTATTGCATTCAATTAATCGAAAGCTAACGAAAACAGGATCATATTCTCACATCATAAATAATAAAAAAAATTGAAAATCAAGTTGTTTTTCTTGTTTGAACTTCATACAATTCCACGCTTGTTGATGGATTGGAAATTTCGCACACGTATTCTACAATGTCCAGAAGGATGATACCTAAACATTGTAGCACACCTTAGCAATGTTTTACAGCATCTACAGCCCTCTAAGGAGGCCAAAAAGGGGTTCAGATGATTTGTTTTTTCGCCGAAAACTCTCAGCAAAGTATCCCTCAATCAATATTTTTATATGATCTGAACATTCAAAATATTTTACAGTGCCATTAGTTTCAATGCCACATTATTTTCTGTGACTTTGTAAAAAAAGAATAAAATTTTTTAATCGAATTTCTATCAATTTCATTTCTTTCTCATAATATTATATTTATTTTACTGTTAAATCAGTAAATTTCAGATTTACATTCGCGAGCTGTTGTCGATAATAATGTTAAGTTGCTTTCTGTAGATATTTTTACTTTTTATACGTTAAGTTAAAGCAAAAATTTAAATACGCTGTAATTCCTCATCACAATTAGCTTTCTTTAACTGCTTTCTTTTAGTATGAGATCATTGAATAAGATTCTTTTCATGGCAACTTTGTCAGTTTTTATTGCACTGTTATATAATTTATCACATCTGATTTAAGACCCTACTTTTTAAAATTAGTTCATAAATATTTTCTTTGGACTTCATTTCTAACTGCATACTTTTGACCTTTGTAACGAGTTCACGTAATCTTTTTTTATGCTTCATTTAACAAATGTTACCATATCATCCAATTTAAAGTTTAAGTGTTTGACTTTAAATAATTAATTAGATATTACGCTCTTGAAATAGCATAAAAAATAGCCTATTTTATATAGTACTCAACTTATAGGCTTCAAATCTCAAATATCAATAATAATTAAAATAAAAAAGCAGGAACAAAGTATTTTCTAAATATATATTTATATTCACGCCTTCGATTTTTAGATGCATTTTAATCCGTCAAAATATACTCTTTCATTTTATATATTTCAACTGCTGGAATTTTTATACCATAGCAGTTTATATTTAGATTTTTACTAGAATTATACGTCAAGTATTAATTCAAAGGCCTATTATCTGACACCAAAGTGCTTTTACATTATACTTTTATCTTTTAAAATAAACCTCATCTCTTGAAAAAATCAGTATGAAATTAGAAGCTAAATGCTTCTCCAAAGGTCATTTATACATTATAAGCTCCAAGTAGTCTTAGGAATGGTGCTAAGTTTAAAATAAAGACTTACTAAACCTTTACGCTAGTAATTGATTGCAATTGAACGTCTTGAAATTTCTTAAGGACTGAGACACAAAAATTTTAAAATGTAAAAGATTTCGCCTTTGTTTATTTTTACCCTACATATAGAACAAATAAACTCAGGCGAGGCCATAAGTACAGCGATCAGTAATAAATACAAAAGATGGCAAGTTTATATAAGTGCAACAAAGTGCGAAAAATTTGTAATCGGAAGAAACTTAAAAGATTAAAAATATACAAACTAGATTCAATGTGGGTTTTTTTGCATTGCTAATATGTTTCAATATATAATCTATATTTAATAAATTGTTAAGAAGTATTTTTATTATATTCACTGAGGATTTCATTCTTGGTCTCTTAGGTCTCAGCACTTCAGGCGTTTCAATTTTTATTTTGTTTCTCAGAATTTCAATAAAAATAAAGACTTACTTAATAATAGCTTATATTTTCAAATTTAAAGTTTTATCTTTATTATTTATTCTTCCTTCATTTATCTGAAAGATAAATTTAAATTATACAAATCAAAACTATAAGAATAAAAATTGAATGGAGGAATAACACAATTATACAGAGACACATGTAGATTTTTAACACTATGCTTGGAATCGTATGATGTGTATTAATTTGAACATATAAAAATTGAATTCTAAATTCTTCTTTAATAGCTGAGTCAAAGATTAAAATGGTGAATTATGCATTTTGAAAAGCATGCAATCAAACTTTTAAATCCACAGTTTTTTATACTTAAACTTTCTATTTTTATCAAGTAGTATAAACTTTCATAGAATCGAATTATTGTTGAAATCAAGGGGCCCTGAAAGCTAAATTAGAATTTTCAGACTTACACATCAAAGAGAGATGTGTTAAAAAGTCATCACGCTCTGGTTATATCTATATAAAATTTAAAATACTACGAATATTTCTTTGCAAAGAAGCTTACATATTGAACATAACCAAATAAAATAATCTTTACTGATCCTATAATAAATGAAATAAAAATTAAATAAAATTAACAACTCCCTGCTTTACCTATGTAAAGAAATCTTGGAGCTAATATGGCATAGAAGAAAGGAATTGCATTTTAAATAAAGTTTAGTTATATTAACGCCCCAACATGTCATGGGCAGTTATATTAAAGCAACACTTGGGCTGTTTGGGAACGGACCTCGTAATTTTGAGCCACTGTCAGATAATGAAGATGGTACCGTAGCTGGTATGCCTTCCTCAAACATCCACACCATACCAGTGGGAAAATGTTTGACCTCGATAGCCGCTTACTCGTGCACCATATTCGCTTATACGACGATTCTTCCCTGAAATCGCATATCGAATCTGAAATCCTCCAATTCCGTAGCCGAGACCTTACCACATTTTCAATACAATGTTATCTTGGCAATAAAACAAATTCTTTACACATGTTACAATACTCTGTTTATAAAACACAGAATATGTTATAATACTTTGTTTATAATACACAGAATAGAGGTTATAATACTTTGTTTATAATACACAGAATAGGAGGTTATAATACTTTACTCATAATTCACAGAATAGGAAGTTATAATACTTTGTTTATAATAAATACATAGAATAGAAGTTTTGAAACAGTATAAATCCAGAAATTCTTTGTTACTTATGGCCAAGGTTCACGTACATTTATTTTAATCTACGTTGTATGTTTTAATTCTTAAGGAAGAGGGAAGAATATCAATTTAAGATAGGCGTTTTGCCTTATTTTTTAAATTATTTTTTCCCAAGATGGTTTTCATGTTGGTTAAAATAATTTTTGATGCAAATTGGCTTTTCAAAATACAGATATAACTGCACCATATCTTCAACTTTTTTTGTAAGCCATTATAAATCGTTTATCAGGCTATCAGTAAATGGCTTTCAATAAAGCATCCTACTCAAAAGCTAAATGACTACACTTTTTCAATTTCCTTCATTACATGACGACGATTTTCAGCCCAATGATAGAATTTCCGAAGGGGAAAAAATGATCCTTTGCTGGGATCATTTTCCATGACAAAATAAGAAGGAAAAAAAAAGTTAGGAAAAAAGGATCATCATTTTTTTTATTCCCTTCAACTTTACATTCAATAACCTGAGTATTTAATCTTGCCAGAAATCGATTATTTCTTCTCTCCTAATAAAAGCGGTTGTTTTTTCGCAATCTTCGCTGTACACAGAAACTGAAGAATAAGAATTGTACGACAAGAAGAAGGGACTGGCTCAAAAAACAAGAAGACGACGAGGAAGGTAATAGATGTCCAGTTAAGACAATGAATCCATGTGCACACGGTCGGATATAAAACGAAGAACAGATTTCCGATTCTTCGTTAGGGTTCGGAGTCGCATTACGGGAGGGAAAAAAATGCAAGAAAGAAAAGGGGAAAAAATCCCGATATCCTGCGGCTGTTCTTATCTCTAGAATGAAGGTGGATGAAGCTTTTGAAGAATTTTTTTCCCTTTTTTTTCTGCTATTTTTTGCGAAGACGGTACCTTTATTTGATTTTAGATGGAGTTGGTTTAGGTATCTAATAAGGCAAAGACCAGATTCTGTATTCATGTGTTTTTTTACGTCTAGTTCTTATAGAGGAAAATAATGAAAATAAATTTATATTTAATTAATAAAGAAGGATAATAATATTAGTTAAATATATTTCCAAGACAGATTTAAATAAATATTTTCATATGAACTGTGTTTCTTTTTCTCCAATTTATGTGGGTGCGTAGAATATAAAGTGTCTTTATACATGACTACAGATTAAAATTGTCAAACTTAAAACAAGGGCATATGCAACATTTCGAAATCTTAAAAATGAACTTGTGGTATTAATCTTCATTGTATTTGGCTAGACAGCCCAGAGTGGGCCAGTACTTTCCTCTGAATTCTGTTCCACTTCATTCTATTTTTGACATTTATGCGACAGTTTCTTTTTTGGATACCCAAGAAGTGTCTCCACTGACTGCATCCCTTCCCCTATTGGATTCGCCTCCTTTTCCTACTTGTTAGAGGTTTATGTAAAAGAATCTTTTTTAAATATTGAATCATCATCCATTCTAAATATATGAGTTACTCAGTTCATCCAATTTATTTTTACGAACTTCCTTTTTTTTCATATATGGTTCTCTATAGATTTTATATAGCTCAAAGTTATACCATCTTTAAATATTGTTGATTTCTCTCTCACTAAGAATGGGTAGCTGGATTTTTTCTTTCAAAAATCATTTATTTTCTCCAGCTTTAGTAAGGGTCCGAGTCTCTGAACCATAGTAAAGTATTGGCCTAATTAATGTTTCATTTGTGAAAAGATTATATTTTTTATGGTAGTGAGGATTTCAATATCATTTTAGTCAGTAAAAGGCTTCATTTGCATTCATTAGACGACCTTGAATTTCCTTGACTACACTATTGTCTTCAGTAACCATACAACCAAGATTAAAAAAAACTTTTGTACAACCTGAAATTTGTAAGATCTAATTTCTTGATTGGATTCATGGGAAGTTCCATTACTTAGTATAGTTGTAGTAATAATAGATTTTTGTTATTTATGAGATGATTGTAGAACCGAAATCTCATCGTTGTTTGCTTATAAAATACTTTATTTAGCCCTTGATTACCGAATCTCAAGGGCTTGATACAGCTTTTGGAGGGTATTATAATCTTTTGTAAGCAATATTGTTTAGTTGAGCTGTGCTCTTCACAGTTTATAAATAACAATAAGTATCTTACCAAAACCCAATCGTCTAATTATTTTAATTTACGTGACTTTTATTTTTGATTAATTATTTAATTTACATTATTTTAATATAATTGAAGGAAAAATGAGGAATTATAGAATGCTATACAAACTTATGTATGGTATTTATGAACAGGTAACTTCTTAACGAAATCATTATAGAAATTAGGAGTTTTAAAATTCAACAAATGATAATTTTTAGCAAAGACGGCAAATAATAACGTGGAGAGTCAGTGAGAATAGTTGCTCATCTCATTAGAAAATGTGGATTTCGGTTGAACAAAAAGGTGATTGAATAATTGTTGAAGTACAACACAAAGTACTACTAACTAAAGTGACAATCATTCTGTATTTGGAGTCTCAGCACTTGATTAATATCTTTTCATCAACCCAATCTGATTTAAAAAAATAATATGTACTTTATATATATTGCACTTTTAAGATATTGACAAGGGAGCTCAAGATCTTCTGGCGAATAAGTAGGTCAAAACATATCTTCTTGAGGGTATTGTTTTACTGCATGATCTTCCACATGTCTTTAAACATAAAAGTTGATTAATGCTGGTCAGTTGGGTTTTTTGTTTAGCTTTGTGATACATTTGTGTTCTGGTATTAGGTGTGACTATTTTGTATCAGTTTACTGGTCTTCTTGCTTGAATGGAATGAAATACTTATGCGTACTAAAGTGAAAACGATAAGCATAATGTTGCAGGCAGCTTTGAGTAAATGGGCAATTAAACTCAGGTAACTAAAAAAGAATACATTGAACATTAAATAGCAAAGAAATATCCCTACGACTACAATGCAAACGAGATATTACATATTCAGTACAAAACATTAAAAAATTTACAATTGTTATATGCAGTAATACTTTAATCAAATGAAACAAAAGAATAAAAAATATTAAAAATATTTGCTGAAAATCCCAAGTACTTGTTTTAGCAAAACTGCTAAGAAACCTTTTACATAAATTATTCGATTGGCTTTAAAAGATAATTATAAGCCAATGAAAAAAACACACTCAGGAATAGGATGTAAAATACTCCAGTTTTCTGTAATCTGAATAAAAACTGTGGTAACTTCCATAAGTATGGTTTATTCTTTCGTCTTTCTGAAAGTTGTAATGACTATCACCCATTTAAACTAGTCTGAATTAAAAAAGACTCCACGTCCTAATTTGTTCATTACCTATTCCCTGACTATTTCAATGCTTTGATGTCAGTCATTGGAGAGAAAAACCGGAGTAGGTTTTCATAACAATAATATGAAACCATGTATCTTGCTAGCCATAAGGTATAACAAACCATAATATCGGTAGTCTTCGTGAGTTTGACTTTGATAGTATTATGATGATTTGCCGATATCTCAGTGTCATTCTGTCTTCAGTTAATTATCTTTCTCTATGTGTATTGATTTATAAATGTTATTGCCTTGTTAGCACATCATATTGCTACAATATCTCCACGATGCTTTTCGATATTCTAAATCTCTCATAATTTCAGAAAAGTAACAATCTAGTCGAATATTATTTTGCTTATAAAGGGAACTGGACATTGCTTTCATAGGTTGTAATGACGAATTTCATTTGATTCATTCATGAAATTATTGCTGAAAAGTGAATACGCACTTCGAAGGAATTTTTCCGCAATTTGTCCTGATTAAAATTTCATAGAGCATGGTCTTTGGAACTATATCCACTTCAGAGCTTTCAACAATTGAAATACCAATCAAGGGATGAATGGTCTTGTTTCAGTAACTCAATTGATATTGAGCACGGTGAGATGTAAAGCTTTTGCTTTCTTCTTTTACTCTTTCTTGCACGAGCAGTCATTGGTGCACGAAGCAACCACCAATGACTGCTGAAACAATCCCCAATGATAATGATTGGTGTATGAAACAAAACAATGAGCCTTTTTGTGCGATTCCAAGTTACTCGTGCCCAGTTCATTAAAACAATATAAAACTTATTTTTGTCTGTATTACCAAAAATCTAGTGTTATCTGAAAATCTGAGATTTTCATATAACTATATATTTTTATGACTATATATTTTTATGACTATATATTTTTATGACTATATATTTTTAGAGAGCCATTGGAACCCAAGTCAGAATTTAGCACCAGTGCTCCAACAAAAATATCGCCTGCCTAATAAAATAATTGACTAATGAATGAAAACAGCAATCTGTTTTCTCATTAATGGCTTCAAATTTCAAGATGAGGGAAATAGATGTATATAAGCATCAGCCTGCGAGTTTCACTGATTTGACTCATATTATCCATAAATAAAGCAGTCGCCGGCTTGTTGGCAAAGGACTAGCTTGACTTCCCCGGGATCTGGTTGCTCGCTCTTCTGCGTTCTATCTGTGGGTTGCAAAAATGCCCCCGCCCCGATAAAAAGGGATTGTGCAAGCAAATGTGAAGCACAAGGTAGTCAAGTCGTGCTCTTGGCTCTAGTTTTCGCTACTGTGCAAACAAGAGACGTTCATTTCGATTTAAATCGATGATAGCGTTCTGTTAGCGGTCTTGAAATGTTCCATACGTAACAATAAATAAAACAATCCTTAAAGCACAATAAATAAAGCACTTCTGTATTCTAATTTTATATCTCCTGACATTCTTTTTTGTAGAGTTTAGATGAAAAACATTTATTGTTTTTGAAAAATTTAACCACAATAATAGAGGAAATTAAGAACTTTTAGTTCATTAATTTTGTAATAGTTTCTATGCTTATAAAAGCATTTGAATTTTCGCTTTAGATAATTTGTATACAAAATTAAAACAAATATTCAAGCTTTATTACTTTTGAAATTGCTCATATTTGCAATATAATTATGACTTCAATGGCAGTGGGACACATTTTTATAAACGAGAATTTAAAAAAATTCTTCATTTGGTTTTTTTTATGCTCCCTAAACTACCCAAAATGTTCCGACAACCATTAATATATGCATTCTTTTCTTTCACTAACAATTTTTTACTGAGTAGTAAAAGAAACACGTAAAATATTTAAATTCAATCTCTTAGCAGGGAATACTGAAACATTTAAAAGCTACCTCGAACTTTAGCTGCGAAAAGTTCTAAAAATTCGTTCCCAACTTTTCCCGACGGATGTGTAAAACCTTATCGTGAGAGCATTTTGAAATAATTTTGTCCTTCTCACTTCGACCTTCGGTGCTCTTTTACGAGCTGTTCTACTGACGCCATTTTGAAACGCATTTTTTTTTTCTTCTTTTGAAAGCTATTTTCAGTTTCACAACGGATTTGGCCGTTAACCGCCAGCATCGAAAAGGAATTTATATCCGTGAAATAGAAACGCCAACTTTTCATTGCTCAATGTAAAATCCATGAACGAGTCGAGTTGAGTGATAAGGGTACTGCTCCGAACTTTGAACCAATTTATCTTTTACTAGATGATATCGTTCTAGCCAATTTCCGTTTTGTTTTAGTAAAAATGCTCGGTTGAATAATAAAGACATATTTGTTTTTTAATTGAAAGAATAGCAAGAACAAGTAAGCTGTTAAAAATACTTTTAGACTTTTAAATAACTTAATCTAATCTCATTGATTATTCATTTTTCCTTTTCGTGTAAGAGGCAGTTTAAATGTTTGAATTTTGTTTATTTATGTTATACAACTGATTTTTGTTTTATTATGTAATTTAAGAAATATTAAGACTAAGATTATTCTACATTTTAAGAAATTAATATTATTGCTATGCAATATAATGAGGGTTTGAAACCCAGTGACAGCTGTCGCGAATATCAGGTTCTTAAAATAATAATTGTTAGATTCTTCACTTCTATTATATCAATTCATTGAAATGAATAAGTGAAGATTTTCCATCAGTTTAAATTTTCTTGAATTTAGCTACCCCTCCCCCCTAAAATTTTCTCGCGACCCTTTCTGGGGTCGCGACTCTCGTTTTGCGCACCACTGATATAAAGCATGAAATGGTTTTTCTATCAGCCATTTCATCTAGATTGAGTTTATTTTCTAATTGAAAATTGTAGTGAGCATTTTCTTTCCATATTCATTGAATATCTTCTGACTGCAGTTTCTAGTACATTTGTGAGCAGTTTAAGGTATCCAACAACGGTCGTTGGAAAGTTTTTCAAAAATTGGATTCTTCAAAAACTATTTAAAACTACGGTTTTTAGATGTATTTTCAATTATAATACAAAATACTATAAATACAACAACATTACTTAACAATATATTTTGAGAAGTAGGAAAACTTGTACTAAATTTTAATGAAATTTAACCAAAACGATTAACATTCTACCCAAAATTGTAATGTAGCAATCCTATTTTTCTTTGCACACAAGTTATCTATACTTATAATAAAGCTCAATGTGTGTGTGTTGGCGCTCTACAGGCCAGACTGTTGGACCTACAGCCAACAAATTTGGTACATGTATATCTTGGAAGTCGGGAATGTGCACCTCGGAGCCCTTTTTTTCAAATTTTTAATTAGAATTTGAATTAATTAAAATTTAAGCAAAATTTCGACGTTTTTCCGCTATAACTTCCGAAAATATTATTGCACAAACATGATTTTTATATCAATTTAAAGATAAAAAATTAGCTTTCTAACGGTATCAGTGTTTTAATTTATAACGTAAGCTTCTATTTTTAACGAATTCTTAAAGAAATATTTTAACCATGTTTTTATCACGTGACTGGATAAAATAAAAGAATGCCGGAAGTTCGAATAAAAAAAACTATCATCGCAAAATAAATCAAAAGAAATGCAACTTTTAGCACGTGACTGGATAAAATAAAAGAAATATAAAATGTGATATTTCCTAGAAAAATAAATGCAAAGCAAAAGATTCAATGATCGTTTACAATATCTAAATAATTAATTCAACAAATCTTCTTTACGGTGAACCTGATCGAATTTTGACAGGATATGCATTGGAATCCCGACTTAATGGCATATTTCTATTATCGTTTGCAATATCTGTATCATTAATTCAATAATTTTTTTTCATTATAAAATGTGATAGTTTCTAAAAAAATAAATGCAAAGCTAAGGTTTCTATAAAATCTGCAAGAGCACGTCAAAGGGAAAAAATTAGGTTTTACCATCCTGTTGTCATCATTTTGAAGGAAGTTCAAATTAAAAAAAAACTATCATCACACATTAAATCTGAAGAAATGCAACTTTTTAGCACGTGACTGGATAAAATAAAATCCTATACTATAATACGAGGAATGGTTGCCAAGTCGAAAATCGCCCCAGAATTAATAAACTCCGGTAAACTTGGGAGTCTGGGGTTTTTGGCCACGAGGAATCGATTGGCGCCGGTTTTGAAGCGCTGCGGTCGAGCAGTTCGGAGTTACAGATAGGATATTATCGAACTTTATTAGTTCGCCATAATGACTATAGATGGCAGCACTTAAATTTTCTTTATCTATTGCCTAATAGGTTTCAAGAGGTAACCCGCTGCCATCTATAGCCAATATGGTGAACTAATAAAGTTTGATGACCACACGATTATTTTTAAATCACAAAATTAAGGTAAAACAAATATAAAAGAAAAAAAATAAGGATAACTTTGATATTTTTACTAAATTTTCTTTTAAAAAAGTACAATTCTAATTCCACTGCTTTTTATTAAGGGAAATTTGTTAATGAAATTTTGAATTTAGCGCTCGTTTGTTAACTAAAAAGATTCGTTCTTTTTGATTCGTTCAAAATTCAAATTTCTCAATATTCGAATTTCCAAAAAAGCATTTAAGGAACTGATTTCGATTTCAAATCACCGTCAACAAAGTCCGACATTTCAACATTCATCAGATTTCAAGCTACATTTTCAACATGCAGAACGCACCTCTACATGAAATTCTTCAAGGAGCCGGAGTTTTGGAACAACAAGCGATCAACTCAATTCTACCCGCAAATGGACAACTAGAAGATACAGTCATTGTCAGAATGCTTCTCCATTACGCCGAACAAGCTTACCCGACCGTCAAAGTTGCCGTACTTCACCCTGAATTTGTCGCACGCTTCTACGTTACAACAGCGGATGGCGCTTATGAAGGAATGGCTCTTCTCAACGATGGCAGTGACCAGAACAAGACTTCCAACTATCTATCTATACGGCGTTCAACAAGGATTCGACGTGCTACTCATTCCCATTCACAAGAGAGCTCAAATGGATAGAGGCGAGCACTGGATGCTAGGAATTTACGAAGCAAGCTATGGAGAACGTCAACTATTAGTCTGCGATCCAGTCGACAACCCGCTGCCCATCGATGCTGTTTTGAGAAAAATACTGCGACACGTTTTGAATACCGTTGTTACGAATGAAAAGTTGAAAGGATGCATCGCGAAACCTCGCAACGCTTACAACCACCAAGATGACGCGTCTTCCAGCTGAGTTTACATCGTCTTTTATGCTCGACAATACCTCCCTCATCGACGCCTTTTCCTGGAAAAGAATTTTCAAGAAGCAGATGAACGGAAGCAAATTTACGAATTCGTTGTGAACAGTGCCCAATTGAACATGTCGGGACCATCTGAAGCCGCATCTTTCACATCTTCGACCAATATGCACGCTTTGAATATCCAAGACCCGATGATAACGCCGTTGCGCCCGACAAGAGCAGTCAAGCAGCGTAGCAAGGAACGAATCTAGGATTTAACCGGTTATCTTTTCACCAATGGTTTCACAAATTTTCTTATGGCATGTATTGTTTTGATAAATCACAATTGAAAACTTAAATCTTCGAGTTAGCTTCGATACCTGTTTTCTCCGAGCGGAGCTCGGTCACCCGCTGATAAATATAAAATGTGATATTTTCTTTAAAGAATGCAAAGCGAAGTATTCTATGATCATTAACAATATTTTAATCATTAATTGAATAAATTATCTTTATTTATACAGGATTGAATTTATACAGGATATGCATTCAAATTCCGGTCCAATGGCCAATTTGTAAAATATTATTAATAGGCATATATATTGTTTAATACTATTAATTTGATCTAAATGAAGTAAATAATTACATTTTAAGTAGCTTGAGTCAAACAATGCATTTCTGAATAATGAGTTTGAGATTTCATCATACTTTGCTCTGAGAGCCATATTTTACAAAATATTTTTATTAATATTTTAAATAAAAGTTGCTACATCAATCAGTCTTCTAAATCAGTGCTCCGCAACCTTTTCTTACCTACGACGCACCTTATTTCTTTCTAGAACTCCGCGGCACACCAAAAGCTAAAGTATATTGGTATTAATTGATACACAAATTTTACAATAAATTGTTGTTTTTTATTTGAAAAGTATACATACCTAAAACCATGACATCTGTACGTGAAGACGAATCTTTCCGACGTAAAAATTTATCCATATTTAAAGGGGCATAAAACTTAAAAATTTTTATACGAAGAACGTTAACCATTCATAATTCAGTAGGATAATTAATAATAATTATAGTTAGTGGTAGGAACGTGTTTATTTAACTTTGTGATGTAAAATAGTGATAAAAATGGCATATGAGTGAACGTGATGTACCACGCGCAAATGCAAATAACACATGCGCATGAGTCTTCAACGACGCGCATAACGGTCATTTTGCTTTAACTATGATTAATTTGGTGGGCCTTGGTGTTTACACAACACACTATGCAGTTTTCAACTGTTCTTACCAAGGGGTTATTGAATAATTATTTAATTATAATAATTATTCGATAGTATATTTAGAAAAAAAGACATTATTATGAAAAAAAAATTGTCATTGTATATTAAACACATGATGAAAAATTGTAAAATGTGAAATACAATGTATTTGACCTCGGCACACCTGTATCTGGCTCATGACACACAAGTGTGCCGCGGCACACCGGTTGCTGAGCACTGTTCTAAATCAATCAGTAAAACTGACTGATTTATAAAATTAAAAAATATTATTAGGAAAACGCGTTTTTTCAGAACTTTCAGTCCATCATCTTAAAGAAAGTATTAATTTCAGGCCAATCAATGCCCGGAGTTACTTCAAGGCTAATGAATATGTGATTTAATTGAAAAATTTAGAACCCATTACTCATGGCGAAATAACTGGTCGCCGAAGGCGGCTAGTAGAATATAATGATGAATGAAATGAACCAAAATCTAAGAAAAATATTGTGATGCAAAGACGTTATGGATAAAAATATACGTATATAATGCACATTTTCCATAAATTAAAAATTTAATTTTTCTGAAAACACATATAAGTGAAAAAATATTCCATTAACAATAAAACTTTTGGTTCCTTTCATTGTCCATATTATTTAAAACGCAGGCTCAAATTTTTATGCAAATTGCCTCTATTAGGTTTTGAGATATCGTGCTAACGGTGGAGAATTTTTATGAACATTAAAGTTTTGAAAACATTGAAGTGAAAGACAAATTTTAGCTGAAAAAATTTGTTTTGAAAAGAGGAAAGAATGAATTACAAGAAATAATAATTAAAAATATTTCGCCAATGCGGTTGATAAGCAGTGTTTTTAACGTAGTTGGATACCTTAACAGGTCTACTGATGTTTGAGAATTATACAGAAGAACTTCTGAATAGATCATTTTCTAGTTTCACAAAATCTTCTAGCTCAGTTGACATTAACACTATTTCTTTAGTGAATTCAGAGAACGATAAAATAGTCATAGATATATTGGGAATGTACTCTGTATTAGCTTGCAAGTCTAAGAAAACGCTTTCTATAGTATATTGGTCTCAGTAGATCTTTTTTGACAGCGATTTTTTTTTTTTCGGATTAGGTAAATGTTGTTCGAATTCAACAATGTGACTGAAGTATTTCATTTGGTTTCATCTAAACTCTCCGAATTAGAAAGATTTCAAAAATGGTTAACTTTCCGTTCTCCGAGTGCAAATGTTGCCAATGTTAACCAAATGCAAGCCAATTCGCCAAGCGTAAGGTAAAGAATGGTTTTAAGAAATTTGGCAGAATTCTATAGTTGGTGATTTTTTGCTGAGCCCGGCTAACGGAAAAGTACCCAAAATGTAAATCGACTGCAATTCTTTTATATAAGCGAAGCAATATTCACGATGTGGTAGCAAAACGTTGCTATTGATCCTTAAAGAGGATATCTAGAAATTTTCAAAAGAACACACAACACTTTACGCTGAAAATATTAGATGATCCAAAATGCTATAAGAGTTGGCTTCCTTCTTTAGAAGCAATTAGTATCTTCTAGTTAAATCTAAGACAAATGATTTTTAAAATCCTATAAAGATCTAGGGAAAGTTATTCTATTCGGTAGTGCTGTTCGGTAGTTCGAGTATCTATACACAGTTTATTACTTCTATTTTTCTTAGCTAAAAAGATAATAAAATGAGTCCAATCAATGATCTTGATCAATCAAAACTAATTCAAAGCTCTCTATAATCTGTCGCTTTACTTCATCTTGAGATGCTAATGGTACTTGAAATGCCTTAAATTACTTTATGTTAGATAAATTTCAATATAACGTTTATCTTCCCGTTTTACTCCAGTGATAAATTTACAACCCACTGGAGTCTGCACTTCAGAATGTAAATTGACCTCATTGTTCACTATCCAAATTTTACATGTATGGTTTGGAATTCTATTACGTCAATTATGATTCGACCATTTATTTTTGTTAAAGATGAAGCATTTTTTTAAAAACTTTCCAGCCTTATTGAAAGTATTCTTCCATTTTATAGAATATGTATATTATGGTCCTCTGTTGTAAGAGAAAAGCATAAGAATTCGTGCATCTGTTTTAATTCCAAATTGCTTGAAGGATAACCGAAATCAATATTTTCCACATACTAATAAATATTTTATTTCACCATTTAATCAGAACGCGCTTCATACTCGTCTTATTTTCCAGAATTTTCTAAAGCAGACACTTTGACTATTCACCAATAAAATATTCCACTTTTTCACAACATTAACAGAAATCAAGTTCTCCGTTTTTTAAAATTCAGGTTAACAGTTTGTCTATTAATTCTATGTTTTGATGATAGATGGCCAATGAATTTTTTCCTGAATATATATGGCTTCCATTTAGTTGCACTCTTTTTAGTTATAAAAGTGTTTTTTAGATTCTCTAGCAATCAACTGAAGTATATAGAATTCAGATTTTCCCCTCTGTCCCACAAAAAAAAATGAATATTACGTAATTTATGAATTTGGTATAGTTTTAGTTAATTCAAACGAAAAATTCGATAATTACATGTTTTTGGTTTGCAAAACTGCTAAATGCTGCTTTTTATTTTGATTTAGTTCAAAATCTGGTTTTAATTACTACTCTTTTTTTTCTCTCTCTAATATTAATAATTTCTTTTTCTGTTCAAGCTCTATTTCAACCTTAATCCTATTTATAGTTAAACTTAAATTTTACATTCTTATTATAATGCATATCTTGCACTAACCTCATAAATTAAATTTTTTACAGATGATATCGTATCTTCTATCAAATTTATCACTATAGAAGTGAAAGAAGTTACTATAGCTGTTTTTTATAGACAGTTGTTTTTTCTAGTTCTTACAAAAAAATTGTTATTTTAAAAGTTTAAATTTATGAATTTAAAAAATTGACCCAAAAAAGCTATTATATACATACAGATTGAGAATCAAAGGTCCTTCTATATTACTTCAATCTATTACTGTAACACTATCTAATATTGCACGTATGATATACAGTTATTAAGAAATATCAATTATTTATATAATATTTCGTTTTATGATGACTATACAATTTAATTTAATCATGAAGACCAAATTGAAAAATATATATTTGCATTTTTCTCATAAAAGTAACAACTATAATTGTATTTCTGTGTCAAATAATTACCTATTATGCTTATTATTGCCAACCTATTCTAATTATTGTTATTTAATTCTAGTTATTATTGCATGGAGTTTAAATTTAAACGCGATCCATGCAAATATTATTCTAATTAAATTCCATTAGCTATTATACTTAGATACAATCGGAATGGGTGTTCAAATAAAATAAACAAGTGCCAGACAGTAAAATGTTTACAAAATACTACGGAACTCTTACCTTTGAAATTCCCAAATTGAGATAGTAATTTTATTGCTCTGCTTGCATAATATTCGTATCAGACTGGAGTTATTATGAATAATAATCCAGAAACTTTTTCATTATTTTGATATTTGTTAAATCATTTTAAACTAATATATTGTATATCAATGCGCAATTAAAAAAGAAAACGAACAACTGCAAAGACAACTATAATTCAATATTTACTATTTCTATTCAGCCTAATTTGGAAACGAATTCCAGAAAGAAAGATACAGCATGTTGCCAACTACAAAATAAAAAGTTATTATTTCAAAATTTTATACAGAAAAAAAAATTATGGAAATGAGAATATTATCTTTCTTATTATACTAAAGGATTTCCAATAAAAATACAAATAATTATTTCACGACTAACGTAGTCGATTCCCTTGATAACTATGGAAAATAAATCTTATGATATCGTCTGCGCTTATAGATAGCCGCCTTGCCAGCATAATGATTATTGTTATTTGATGATTACCTTTGTATAGTAGTACGTTTTGCTTAATAACTCCTTAAATATTACTATTTGCTTCATTTGGTTACTGCAATAAACCTAATGTTGGATTCAACGATGAAATAGCAAAAGGTCAATCATGATAAAAAATTTAAAAAATTGAAATCTGCTATCTCAAATTTTATGTAATCTCGTGGAAACACTATATATTTTTTTTTCAATGTTCTCATGTGACTCATATTACCGATATCTAGAAAAACGATGCTTTTTGACCATCTCAAAATAAATCGAGTTCTAAAATTTTTTCTCGAAGACAGAATTTGTTATATGAAAAGCAGTTTAAACCGGTTTGAAACAATCACGTGACTATCAGATTACGCATGTGTCGATATTAGAAAAAACGATAGATTTTTTTCTTCTCACAGTTAAAATCGATTTAGTTTCAACTTTTTCTCGAAATCGGATTTTTATTCATTTCTTCGTTTTGAAAGTCAGGTTTAACTGTTTTGGAACGATCGCATGTTTATTTTACTGTACAATCCTCAACTTTTAGAATTTTTTTTTTTCATTTAAAAACCGTTTGAACTTTAAAACTTTCTTTGCCAGCTTGAAAAAATAGAAATAAAAAATCATATTATTTTGTTATATTCAACATTATTTAAATACATATATTTATATATATTCCAAATCAAAACATCAGATTCTCAGATTCTCACACGATTCAAAAAAATGGAATAAAATTCAGTTTTTGAAATAAAAAGAAGTAATAATTTTGATAATTTGAAACTATTTTTTATAAAAAGGATTATTTCCTATATTATTTATTACAAAATGTCCCTTTTTTACCGAAGGTAATAGAAAAAATTCAGAACCGTCTAAGTAATGCAAAAAGATGTCATTATAATATTTAATTTTAAAATTAATTCAAGGAATATAAGAGGAAGAAAAGATCCATTGAGTATGTTATGAAATACAAGTGGTTAAAGCTGATAAATAAAATTGATATTAAATGTGCACATTCAAGTATTTAAAATCTGAAGCTAAAACTTATTTCAACGATAGTAATAGAAAAGAGGCCGCATAATTTTGATTGGTAAACATTTTTTTAATCAATTCCCCTTCTATATTAATGGCTTCATATTTTAAATAGCATAAGCATTAGTACCTGTGATATTAGGAGAAAAGTAACGTATTTATTGGTATTTTTAAGGAATATGATGTACTGGTAGAAATCAAGGTTTGTAATAAGGTAGGGATTTATAAAATAAAACAAGGCACAAAATTAATGAGCAGCCATTACGCGGAGTCGTTTGAACATGACACAGAAAATCCTTTGTTTTATGAGTCTGGTTCAACTTCTTATCTTTTTTGTTGATGTAGCATATTTTAAATCAATATTTATATGTTCACGCTGTTATTTTCAGCCCACTATCCGTCATCAGCATTTTTCATGCAATTCACTTAGAAAAGATGTTCTTATAAATTTCCGATATCCAAAATCCGAAAGATTAGAGATCCATGTACTATAAAGGGTTCAAACCTACTAAGTGCATAAGTTGCAATATACATTTATACAACATTTCAAATTTCATTACTTATTTAAACTTTGTTTGAAATCTTATTTCATCTTATTCTGCATTATTTCATACTATCTAAAAATATATTCTCTTATAATTTATTTTTGTGTTTTGAATTTCTAAATTCTCGAACGTTCTACTAAAAAACTCAATAAAGTTATTTTGCATTATTTTACCAGATACCAAAATACCAAGACTGAAATAATTGTGCAATAGCATTTAATTTCTGAAAATTTGTGAGGAATCTAAAAGAAGCAAGAAACAAAAGTAATAGAAATGCGCTTTTTTCAATTTTAAAACACTTTTCTATAAATACGTATTAATATATATATATATATATATATATATATATACATAATCAGCAGGATAAAAAGAAAGACTTTAACGAAATAAAAATGTTATTCGGAGAATAGTGGAGTGCAATAGTTACGAAGTATCAACCTTTGACAAGAATTTAGCATTTTTTCGGAATTTATCATGTCGTCATCGGCGAATCTTTTAACCATTTATCTCTGGAATGCAGATGATAGTATCTAATTTGTATTTTAGATGCATTTTTCCCCCAACAGATTGGAAACAAAATATATCAAGACCTATAATCGTAATCATAAAATCATATATACAATTTGATATATTTTCCTTGCGTTTTTGAGTTATTGGTTTTACATAGTTCTGAAAGTGAATTCCACCGAGTTAATGGACAGACGGTCCATTAACTCGGTGGAATTTGGCTTAAAATTTGATAGAGTCTACACTATAGATGTTAAATCTGTGTATAATATCTTATCTATTCAGCTTTATTCGTTTTCTAGTATATATATATATTGGAACGGTTGGATAGATGGACTTCTTCTGAATAGAATTTACTCAAAATTTAATAGAAAACTGTAAATCGGTTTATAGACATATACCGAGCCTCAAGAGGGCACCTCATAATCGGGGATGAGACGCTTCCAGCATGGTGGCAAGATCTCGCCAACCCGGTGGATACAATAAAGGTGGGGGATCTGACTCCTCCCCTAGATGATGGGCGTATTTTCTATGGAGAGGGTTGTACCGCGGCCGGTGATGGCCCTTAGAATTCAACCACAGTTCCCGCCACTATTGCTGTAGCGGTGATCTGGTCATTTAGTATTTATTTCCGAGGGCCTTCGGGTAGGTTGGAGAGTCAGTAATATGGCTTATAGACGTATACCAAATAGCTCAGCCTGTGTTTGAATTATCTTTGTAACAGGCACGAACATGTTTTCCAAAAATGTGTTTTTCGAACTCAGGGAGGTCCAAAACGCTGAGATTTGTTAAAATCTCGAGTTCGAATATTTTACAGACTTCTATACTTTATACCAGTGGTGGGGAAACTTTTTTTACGACGGGCCATTTGTAATAACTAGACGATAGTAGCGGGCGAAGAATAATGCTTAATCTTTAAAAAATTTGTGTTCTATAAATATATACATATATTATTACATACACTTATTATTTTAATAGTAAAAAAAACAAAAGGTAAGAAAATTATAAGCACAAAATATAAAATGAATTTAGTGTAGTTCTTGATGTGAAGTATTATCACTTTATTTTCTGGTGCCATTACTGGTTGATGGCGCATGAGAAAAATGAAATTGAGACTGTTTTATCAAAATTTCATCATAGTCCGGTTCCATTTGCGAAGCAGAAATTCTTAAAACTGATGAAAGGTGCTCATCTGTAATTCTGTTTCTTAAAGAAGTTTTCCTAAGCTTCATTGTAGAAAAGATTTGTTCGCATATAAAAGATGAGCTAATGCTCTTGCGCGGGTGTTTGTTGAGGCAGTGGGAGTTTCGGGGATTACACAAACAATTACTCGAGTCACAGCGAGTCGTTGCAGATGACTGACTAAGTCGCTAACTAAGTGATCTTCGGGCGGCCTCGCTTGTATTTATACCTACCTGCAAGGATTGTTCGGGAATTGGAGTTTTGCGGTTCTTTCGGAAAAACAGAACAATGAATCGAAAATGCAAGAGTGTCTGGAAGTTTCGAGCGAAGAGGAGTCAGCTGTTTGGGTCGGATGGATTTGTCCAGAATACTGTTGTGTTTTGAATATCGCCGCAGGTAGTTTTTATGCGGGTCGTCACATTACGAAGTAAGAATGGGTTCAAACATTCTCACGACGGCCCTCTTAAACGGGCCGGATTAAACCTTTCCGCGGGCCGTAGTTTCCTCATCACTGCTTTATACTATGCATATAAGAACTTAAAAAATTATTCTTTTGATTTCATTCTTATCGCTGATTCAAAAATAAACTAATCAGAATGACTTCATTTTGATTTCAAAGTTTGGTTAGTGTAGGATATATGTCTGTTGAAGCCTATTTAGAAGTTTGGGATGAATAAATAACGAAGCAACAAAGAGATGTTAGTTTAGCCAAGGAAATGAAACGCTGATTGTCTCCGAATGTTGGGTTCTAATATATGATTGTTCATAAATGATCGATTGGTGAGGGTGTTGCAAACGAATTCAATCATATGATATGTAGGCGGAGCTAACCGCGAAACCCACGTGGTATCGTAAGTATGTATATGCATGTAAAAAAAAGTTTAAGTTCAGAGTTGTTGTGTGTGTGTGCGCGTGTAATATGGTTTAGTATTCATGACGGTAGCTTCTAGAATGGCTTACCGAATATATCTTGTCTTGGAATATAATTTGAAATTATATTTTTACTAGTATTAATTGCTCACATGTCTTTATCTAAAATATGTACGTTGTTAAATCTTGTTTTTAAAGTTTGCTGTTAAAAATAAACTGTTTAAAAAGACAACCAGCTCGTCATTCCTTGGAATCTCGTATAGTTTAACTAGGTGATACGTCATTCATTTATTATTTTTAGGGGGATTCACTCTTTTTACTTTTTACATATTTAACGGGCCTGGGGTAGAGTGGGGAAAAAGAGATGAAGGCTTAAAGGTCCTGGCAGTCTGCAAACACGAGTTTTCACAAAATCCGACGAGTATAATGACGTAATCAAATTATATCTGGACATGGGAGGTTTCTTACATATTTCCAAAGATTTGGAAGAACACCAGAAAATAAATGCATTTGCGGAGAAATTGGTACTGCTTATCATTATTTAAAGTAATGTATTGAAATCTCGGAGATATGATAAAATTTGAAGAATGAAAATAATGATTTAATTACAGAACTGATGGTACCAGGTAATCTCAAAACCTTAAAGGACATGATGTCAAAGATTGTCAGTTTTTTACCAACTGTTTGATAATGTGAAGGTGAGGAAGAAGAACAACAACTAATTATCTCGAAGATAATGTTAGTTTAATCACTGTAAGAATGATCACTACGTAAAACAGCAATCAACCACAACAAATCCCATTGATAATGCTACTTTCAGTAGTGGCTGGGTAGTCGGCTGTATGCAACAAAAAGTATAATGTCTCAATAACTCTGTCCCATGAAGGAAATTGGATTTAAAATTTTGGTTGCTCCTTTTGGAACCTAAATTTGATACAGGTCTACATTTTGGGGCACAAAATCTCATGTATGTAGTATATACGTATGTTGGGGTGTCTTTAGAATATGATATTCACATACATGGGAATATACAAACCAACAAATAGATACTCGACAGATTTACTTAGAAATAAAATATACAGATACAACTCTCAGGGAAAATATGTATACCAAAATACCATTAAAATAACTTTATATCTTATATGCACAGAGTCCTCTTTCAAGGATTTTGTCAAATTTTAATGGAAAAGTGATGTTTAAGTAAAAGACAACGTTCGAAGGAAAAATTTGATTTTTCAAAAACTTTTATTTTGATTTTTAGATGTATTATCAATTATTAACACGATAAATTCATAAACATAATTTGAGAATATAATATATTTTAAAAAGTAGGAAAATTTTAGTGAAATTTAACCAAAACGTTTAGCATTCTACACAAAATTGTAATGTAACAAACCTATTTTTCTTTGCACTTAAGTAATAGAATATAATGGTGAATGAAATGAACCAAAATTTAAGAAGAATTTTGAGATGCAAAGAAGTGACGGGTAAAACTATACGTATATATGCATTTTTTTTATAAATTCGCAACCTAATTTTTCTAAAAATACCTATAATAGAAAAAGTATTTCATCAACAATAAAACTTTTGGTTCATTTCATTGCCCATATTATTTAAAACACACGCTGAAATTTTTAAGTAAATACCTCGATTAGTTTTTGGGATATCACGTTAATGGTGGATAATTTTTATGAAAATTAAAATCAATCTTAAACACAAATTTTAGCTGAAAAAAAATTTTGCTTAAAATTCCTCATGGATAATAGGTTAGACCTTCCTTTTCTAAGAAAAAATAAACTGTTTTGGAAAGAGAAAAGTCTGAATAACAAGAAATAACACTTTTTTAAAAACATCGACAATGTGGTCGAATACCAGTATTTTCAACGTAGTCGGATACCTTAAGCATACAAATTAATTTTAACATTCTTGATAGATTCAAGTTTTAAATATTGGGTTCTCAAATGAACATTATTCCAAAATTTTTTTTTTTGAAATGAGTGGAGCTCTCCAATGTGAAGTTAATCAAAGTCTTGAAGTTGGAATTTTTGATGATTATAACATTTTCTTTTTTGTACATTGCAAAAAAGCAAAAATATGCATTCGAAGCCTATTTGTACAGACATATGAATGAAATGTTAACTGTCTTCAAACGAAGAAGATAGGCGTTAGTAAGTGTATCTCGAAAATGATTGATAAATAACGTTGGATTTTCTGCTTAATTATTTAATTTAAAATTTTACTGAGCAAATAAAAAATTAAAAGAATATATCAATGAGTAAATAATTAAAGTTTTATAAATTTAAAAGTTATAAATGAGAAAATAATTAAAGTTTTATGAATTTAAAAGTTATAAATGAGTAAATAATTAAAGTTTTATAAATTTAAAAGTTATAAATGAGTAAATAATTAACATTCATAAATAATTATAAATTTTAATTTTAGAGTATAGAATTGTTAGATACTGATTAAAAAAATACTTTCTCATAATGGAAGGAGAAAGTCTTTTCAACATCAATTTTTTTGTGAAATATTTTTTCTTTTTTTTTTAGTTTGTTTTTTCCCGTATTAGTGGAACAAAACTTTGAACTCTCAGGAGATTTCGGAAATTGAACAATTCTTCATCAGCCGCTTTTTCTAAAAGCTTCTATTTTTATATTCTTTTGAACAATGGCACTAATTTGGAACAATCACACTCTATTTCATCGATTATAGGAAAAAAAGCAGACGTGGCTTGAAATGAAGGAACAACATTATGAACTTTCTATGTCTTCTTCTATATATAATTCAGTCTTCTATATATAATTCAGTTCCCTTTAGTGTACAGAAATCATGCCATTGATAAGATAAGATTGAAAGAATCTTTTTTCCTCTTAAACCTTTGCTTTCTTATGGATAGTACAAATGCTGTACCATTTGTACTATCTAGATTTTTTTTCTACCTACAGCCCTTTTTCTTTAGTTCTCCTATACACTAAATAAACATATGTCTACCACCTTAACATTTCTGTTAAACCCTATTACATTTTTTCTTCGTTTTCAGCCGAAATAATGTAGATGCATAATCCAAAACTCATTAGCTTATAAAAAACGTTTGGCATATTATAACAAAAAATATTATTTTGTTGTTTAATTTCCAAACGATAATTTTGAATTAGTTTTATAGATGGAAAAAATTGAAAGGAAATAAATCTTTCTGAAAGAAAATTAATTCAAATATTTATCAAAAGATTTTTCCAATATATAAAGTTGAACAATGTTTATAAAAGTATACTATATTAAAAATATTTCTTTAAACGACAAAAAAGGTCTATTCATTGGAACAATTTGAAATTTTGTATTTTATTTTTCTATTTCGCAAAAATAATATCGTCCTGAAAAATATTTAGAAATGCCAGGTTTTGTTAGATGAATTCACATCCGAAAAATATCAAATAGTATCCATGTGTTTCCGCTATAATAAAATTTCATGCTGTGTTATGAAATGCAGTGTTGTGAAGCTCTTTTTATTGTACAATATGCACAAGGAATTTTAAAAATAAATCTTGAGCTTCGCACTGTGTGAAAGCTTATTTATCCTCTTAATTTTATTAGATTTATTACTTTCAGTAAATATACCAAAAGAAACAAACAAACAAACAAAAAAACAGTCTGAAGGCAAAGAAATTAAAATAAAAAAAATCTGGGGATATTAAATATTAGTCGCTTCAAGGTACTAACTGGTTTGCTTTGAATAATTTTTATTTTATTATGGACATGTATCTTATACTATAATACAAGGAATGGTTGCCAAGTCGAAAATTAATTAATTAATTTTCTCAGAATTAATAAACTCCGGTAAACTTGGGGGTCTGGGGTTTTTGGCCACGAGGAATCGATTGGCGCCTGTTTTGAAGCGCTACGATCGAGCAGTTCGGAGTTACAGATAGGATATTTTCAAACTTTATTAGTTCGCCATAATCGCTATAGATGGCAGCACTTAAATTTTCTTTGTCTATTGCCTAATAGGTTTCAAGCGGTAACGTTCCGGTTATCTTTTCACCAATGGTTTCACAAATGTTCTTATGGCATGTATTGTTTTGATAAATCACAATTGAAAATTTAAACCTTCGAGTTAGCTTCGATACTTGTTTTCTCCGAGCGGAGCTCGGTCACCCGCTGGTTATTCTAAAAAGCATTATTAAAAATATAGATATCTGATTCATCTATCCAGCTAAACTGGTATACAACTTGTTGGGAATGTTGGCTATATTTCTATTTGAAACAAGACATTTTTTTGTTTTCATGTTCATTACTCCGACAAATTTTTTGGCGACCAAGCACTATATTTTTCTTAATTCTGTTTATCTTGTATGTGAACATTTCTATAGACGAGAGATCATAATCATAGCGTTATTAAAAAGTAAATATCCGATTCATGGACAGCAGATTTCAAGTTATCAAGTGAGAATATTATTATTTTAAGCAATTGTTTGTCTTCATTAATGTGAGTCATTACCCAGTTTAAACCGGTTTGAAACAAACATGTGACTTTCATATTAAGCGTTAGTCGATATTCAAAAATATTATGATTTTTTTTTCTCATCTCAAAATCGTTAACTCCAAAACTTTTCTTTGAGACCAGATAGTTTTTTTTTTTTTTTTTTTTTTTTTTTTGAGAAAATTTGGCTCAGGCTAGTCGGGAATGAAGGTGGCTATAGTATTGCACAATAGTTAATATGTTTTCTACTTTTTAGTATGTGTTTCAATTTTAATATATATTTTAATTCTTAATGGATGTTTAAGAATTCCCTTTCTTTTAATATTTAACACGCTTGTGTTTCAATTTATTTTCAGCCCTTCAAAATGTTATCATACGTATTTTTAGCATTTTCCACAATTTCATATATTTAAGTTACTATATTTTTTTAGTTATCGCTTTCAATATACTTGTAAAAGTAGAAAGCGACATTCAAACAAATTTTTGGCGTATTTGGTTCTAAATTTGATAGGATCTTTATTTTAGTTTTTAAATTTATAAGGGTTTGCCCAAATGAAATGCGAACAAGTTTATTGTAAAGAATACTGAATTATTAAAAATCATAAGACGTTGCCATTGGGCTTTCTAACACTGGTTCCATCGCTTAGGTAGCAGGTCTCTACCTTTGATATAGCAAGAGGTGGCTAATTCTTTCAGATTTTCCTTCATTTCATTGTCCTACTGGGAACTTGTACCTTATACTTCTCTCTTAAGTTGCCCAAACATGTAAAAGTCATAATGTAAGAAATCTAGACTGTACGAAGGATATTCCAACACTTCATAAGGGTATTTGTTTAAGGCCGTCTGAATTTCATGGGACACTTGTAGGTGAGCAGTGTCTTGGAGAAGGATGTCTTTTGTGAGAAAACCTGGATGTTTGTTTTTGATTGCTTTCCGTAGTTTCGTTAGAGTACCGTAGTATTCCATTGAATTGATAGTGATCTCGTTTGGAAAGAAATCAATCAAGAGTGGCCCAGAGCAGTCGAAAAATCAGAAATCATATTACCGCGCGTTATTCCGATTTGGACGAATCCATGTATACATCCTATATATCCATGACTATGGTGCCTCTATTATAGCTGAAGTTATTCTGACGCAATCGCAAGTGTCCGATTATCGTATGGAAAACCTTTTTATGGGACAAATGTCATCTATACACTGTTATTACCTTCATTTTGAAATTATTATGTTAAGTTATATTCAGGCAGCGGAACGAAAATACTTCTTTAAAGATATTTTATTCAAAATTTGAAAATAATACTACTAATAAATTATACAACCTTGGCTCTAGGATTATCTATTATATTTCATCCATCTAGTTCTAAGTATTTTCGAGGTCAGAAATACTAGTAAAAATGTCTTTTTCATATTAAAAGAAGTATTAATAGTGGAAATTCATCAAAATTTAGAGTCCCTTTTTTTTAACATTGCAATACTTTCTGAATACATCGTATACGTGATGGTAAAAAGAAGGAAAGAAAACATCGAATTCTTTATCACATCCAGTGGCTCTTCGATTTCCAGAAAATATAAAGCTTATTCGAAGATCTTAAAAGTGTAAAATGAGCACGGATAACCCAAGAAATAAAACAAGAACACCAATTGAAGGAACGCGAAAGACAGTAAAGTATATATCTGGATGAATGCTGTGCCTTTATATATCAGGCGCTCATTCTTTTTCAGTCTATTTTTTTCAAAGTGGTTTTCGCCTTCGCGAGATTTCTCTGCTGTTCTTTCTGGAATACAAATAAGCGCAATCACCTTGGAAGTTCGGGGGGAATTTTCACATTTTCCCGCCAAATGCCCGCCACCATTATCTTTTTCAGCTGCGGGAAAACTTTTTTTTTCTTCTTGTGTGTGTGAATTACAAAAGACAAATGCCTCGGAAACATTTACACAAAATATTTATTGTTTCTCTTTGTACGAGTGAGATTTTTCTTAAAAAGATGTTATTCTTTTATAGAATGGCTAAAGAAGGAAGGGGGGAATATCGGAAGACCACATCTTGAATGCAAGTCGGTCACAATGGAAATTGATTGGTTTTGAAAGCTTCTGGCATTGTTTTGTTTGCACCGTTTTGTTTTTGGTATTCTAGCTATGGTGAATTTTTGCAAGAGTTTTATTTGAAAAAATGCTTTCAAAATGTTATGTAATTTCTGTTTATCACAATGTGAGTTTATTCATCGGAACAATTCTTGTACTGCTTTATCAATTCTTTTTTGGATAATTTTTTTCTTTTTGGTGTGGCTACTGTGAATTTCTTACCAATTGTTTATTCTGAATCAAATTTAGTAAATTTAGTAGAGATGTGTTTAATAGTTTTTTTAACTATGAATGAAAGAAGAAATTGTTTGAAACAAATATCATCAGTCACGAGGAAAAGAAAAACTTCTTTTATTTCTAAAAATTTATAAAATTTAAGTTTTATATGCACATTGAAGTGAAAAAATTCATAAGAACCTCCTAATAACGTGTCTGACTTCCTTTTGCCTGGTGTAATACAGACGCTGGAGGTGGATTGGACTCAACAGGTCGTTGGAAGTTCTCTGCAGAAATATTTTGAAATATTGCTTGTCTAGATGTCTGTAATTCCAAAATCATTGTTGGTGCAGCATTTTCTGAACCAATTGATCTCGTGATTATATCCTATAAATAGCAGAAGGAATTCGAATCGAACAATGTAAGTAGACAAATCATTCGTTGGAATTATTCAGAATGTTTTCAACCCAAAAGTGAATAGTTATGACCCGATAATATGGTCCATTGTGATCCATAAAAATTCCAATGTTGTTTTCTTAAATGAAGTCTTTGAATGGCCGCAAGTGGTCTTCAAGTAGCTGAATATAATCATTTGAAGTGAATTATGATGTCAGTTCCATGTAAAAACAGCTCAAACCATTATGGAGCCATCATTGACTTGCGCAGTGCCTTGTTGGAGAAATGGGTCCATGACTTCGAGGGGTCTGCGGCACTCTCAATCCCTACATCAACACTTACGAAGGGAAATCGTGATTTTTAGCATAACCGCTCTTTTCCAGTCGTCTATGATCCAACCAATAAGGTCAAGAGGTCAGTAGTGGCGTTGCATGTGATGTCATGCTGTCAGTAAAGACACGCTAGTTGGTCTTCTGCTACTCTACCCCATTCAAGCCAAACTTCTCGGCATTTCCTAATGGACACATCAATCTTATTTCCCATGTTGACGACCGCAGTTATTTCATCCAGTCTTATTTTTGCACAAAAATTAACATTTCTTCGCAGATGTCGCTGACCTTAGTCATTAATTGCAGATAGTCAGTCACTTCGTCAATTAGGGTGGGAGGGTGTGCTTGAAATTAAGTATTATTGGGGTATTCTTGACACTGTGGATCCTGAGTGAAGCCCCATGCAGTTAGCTGCAATTACCATTCTGCATTGAAAGTTTGGTAATTCCCATTGCACGGTTGTAATCAAGTCAGAATACTTTTCATATGAATCATTTGGATACAAATAAAAATCCTGACAATACACTCCCTATTTATACATTTCACACAAATTAAATTATTATCAAATATCTATGTAAAAACTAAACGCACACAATAAAAGGCGAAAGATATAACTATGAAACCAAATTTCTTATCTGTGTCATTTTGATGAACTTTACAACTTGCATGATGTTTTAAGGTTTCGTATACTGATATTCTAAACTGCAATTGAATAGCATTAAAATATTCGTTAAAGCATTTGGTGATTAGACTCTAAATCATCTAACATAATTTTTATGGCTTAAAAATTAATAAAATTCAAGTATACAGATCAAGAATTATATATTATACACATATGATAAAATTAATTTTTTTTCTTTATACCAACATGATCCTATCATAAATTTTCTGGTAAAGTGTTAAATAATTTACAAACTGTCTGTATAAATATTTTTCAAAAATATCTTAAAACTCAATTACCAAAATTTCCAAAGTTGAGAAATGTTTTTAAAAAATTATCTTATAGACAATTTGTAAACTTACATCACGGAATATATTCTCAACCCAACAGCTTTTTTATTTTTAATGTCTTATTATTATTCTATAAAATTATCATATATATTAAAGATCAACTTTCTAGCATGAATATTTACTTAAAAGAATTACTAGACATTTAAATCCCTTTCACCCATCTATCCAAATAAAGCTTGCTATTGCATTACAGTTCCACTCCACAATATCTCTGATATCTGGCTTTGTCAAATAAAGAAAAAAAAAAAAAAAAAACTAAGCTCTTTCCAAAGCCAGATTCATTGCAGAGAAAAAATATTCTCAGCTCCACTACAACTTTTATCAAATCCTGTGGATCTTTCTTTCCCGAAGAACATTGCAGAACAAAGCTGCTTCCCAGAACTTAGAGGTGTAAACTGAACGCGAGTTATCCTGGAGCGTAAAAAACAAAACCAGAACAAAAATTGTGGAAATGGAGGAGACAGTAAAGAATATGTCCGGGTGAATACGCCACCTTTATATATATCAGGAACTCATTCTTTTTCAGTTGGGTTTTGCAAAGTGGTTTGCACCTCTTCGAGATTTCTCTGCTGTTCTTCCTGGAATACAAATCAACCCAATCACCTTGCCTGCTCGGGTGGAATTTTCTTGGCAAATGTTTGCCGCCATTATCTTGTTTCCACTCAGGAATGTTTTTTTTTCAAAGAATTACGAAAGACAAAGGAGTGGAAACATTTTCTGGGAATATGTTTTTGTTTTTTAGAAGGGAAAGGTATTTCCTTTTCAAAAAAAAAAAAAGTCGTCAGTTTATATATTGGAGAAAAAGAAAAAAAAAGAAGAATAGTGTGCCGAATGTGTGTCGGAAAGAGATGTTTTAGGTGTGAATCGGTCGGAATGGGAATTGATTGATTTGGAACATTTTTGAAAGGTTATTTTTTCCCTCCTATTTTTTTTTCTTTCTTGTTCTGATCTGCGTGAATTTATTACATTGCTTTTGGTCTAAAAAGAATTCTTAAACTTCGATTGAGATGAGAAGAAGAAATGAATGGTTTGGAAAACTTTTAAAGTGTTCCTTTATTATTCCTTTTTCAATACTTTGACTTTTGTTTATCATTTTTTGTTAATTTTATCCAAAATACAACCCAGTAACGAAAACAATCTACATTGGGAAATAAAACATAACAGTTTGGATTAAAAACTGAATTTTATCGTTCCGTATAGAATATAAACAAAAATTTGTCGAAATAAAAATGGCAATATTCTTGATACACCTGTCTTAAAGAGGCACATACTTATTTTTTTCAATTGCTAATATTAGTTCACTTTCTCTCTGCACATATTTATTTATATATCTTGCTTCAGCTTGCAATCGTTAATAAAATACTTTTTATTCATCCACTCAAGTGCAAATACATTTTTCAAAACATTAATTGGATGGTGATGTTAATACAGTTCTTTTTTTCAAATATTAATTCATTAATTAAATTAAATTAATTTTTGATACCTTAAATATAGTTTTTTCAGCTTGTGATGAGAGTTGGAATCAACAGGTAGTTGCTCAATCGATAAAATGCAGGGCTATCAATATTTTTCAAGTGAATGTTAGAAATGCTTGTTCAATTCTTGCGAAAATCAATAATTTTTTTTAGAAATTAATTAATATTAGTTTTATATGGGGTAAAAAATTCGCTTATATAAGATATTTAACAGGATATAAATCAGTAATAAATACCGTCAGTGACAAAAAGAGTAAATCGCTGGAAAAATTAAAAAAATAAAAATAAAAATTACTAAAATATTTTTTTTTTTTTGACCGAAGTAGGATTTGATTTTAAAAGTTTTTTAATGCTATTTGTTGTTTTGCATCCTGAGTTTTTTGCAGTTTGGAGTATTTTTATGATTCGAGATTTTTATTATATCATATTATTATCATGTGCATGCAGTTTAATTTCACTTTGTTTGAAAAATATTTGAACTTATTTACAGACATACGTCAATAGATAATTCGTTCTCAAGGTTGAGGCATTAAGAGTCTTGTTTCGTAAGAAGTGTAAATGATTAATGCAAGCCAGATACTTTAAATTTTACTGTATTTGGAATAAGTCAACATGGGCTGGTTGCCTGATTGGTAGAGCGTTGAATTCGCATTCCCTGGGTTGCATCCGCCTGCCGAAGACACTAGTGTGTGATGGCGATTGGCGCACGTATAAATTTGCCGTGGTCACACAATCCTGCATGTCGAGAGTAATACCACTGGGGGGTACTGTTTCAGAGGTTGATTTTCTTCGTTGTAGAATTATTGGCCGTCTGGAATGTGGGAGTAGCCAGCTGGAAGTATCCGGGGAACTTGGAATGGCCCAGAGTGTCATCTCCAGGCTTTAGCAACAATTTCAAGATGATAGTAATGTGAGACTTTACAGCAGAGGTCTCCCGCGAGTTACAACGCCGAATGAGGAACCGGTATTTATCAATTGTTGCCAAAAGAAACAACGAAAACAGATTCAGACCTGTCTCGACAGCTTTCTTCAGTCACTGGTACGGAAGAAGGCAGATCGTATACAGACACTTATAGTAGATTGGTCTATATGCTCATAGGCCCATCAGATATATTCCACTTACTGAAACGTACTGTCGTCTGAGGTTAGCCTCGAGAAGAGAGCATATACTGTGGACACCGCGACAGTGGGCTTGTGAGATGTTTTACGACGACTTCGTTTTAGCTTTGAATCTGAATCTCGCTGGGCTGCAACTGACTTTCAAATTGAGAGTGCTACATATCCATTATCACCAAGAAAACATCATTGAAGGACACCTTTACGGAGATCCAGGATTTCTGTTTTGGGGAGGAATTATTTTGGATTCCAGAACTGACCAGCATGTTCAAATTGGAACCATGACAGGCCAAATCTATCGGAGGAACCATGACAGGCCAAATCATTCTGGAGCAACACGTACGTTTGTTTAGGGTTGCCATGGGCGCATAATTCATGTTTATGGATGACAATGCCCGCCCTCACCGAAAATGCCTTCGAAATGTAAACGAATGCCTTTGATCGGAGGATCTCACTCGTATGGACTGATCAGCATTCTCACCGGACTTGAATCCAGTAGAGCATGTATGGGATATGCATGGCTGACGAGTTGCGGACAGTCAACAGCCCCTTACATTCCTATAGAAACTTTGGACAGCATTGCTTTATGAGTGGTGCAATTTCTCCAAGATCAGATCAATAATTTTATACTTAGCATGCCTAGACGTCATGCGGACTACACCACATCGTCTGGCAGACATACTATGTAGTAACAAGCATACAAACCATGTAATATTGGTTTTTACATATATATATATTTTCTTCTGTAATTTTCCCCATGGATAAAAAAAATCTCAATTTTTATAAATGTTTTTAAACATATAGCATCTGTTTTTGCTTTTTACCTTTTGTTTAATAAACAGGCTTTACAAATAAGTCACATTTGTTTTTCTTCGAACTCTTTCTTGTCCTTAATTTATGGACATGAGTATGTATCAAATGCTTACTTTGACTTGAAGGAATCTCGGTTTAAATATCAGAACAACACGGACTTTAAAGGAAATTTCACCTAAATTTTTATCAAGAATATCTTAAGTGTTTGGCATTAATGCTTGTTTTGTCCGTTATTTTATTAATTTAGCCGATAATTTAATATTTTTTGTGAATATTCAGTTTTATTGACATTACCATTTTATAAAGCAACTGCACATCTTCTATATAATAACTTTTTTTTTGTCCATCCACCAAGAGTGTAATGTATTAAAGTATAGTATGTCATTGCTGATGAGCATGAATCCAGCAAAAAACATCATTTGTTTTCTGGAAGAATATTTTCAAACCTTAGTATTCTTGTTTTATATGATTCACATGTCAATTAACGAATCATCAATCAGCAATTCACTATTATATGGCCCAGGAATGTAATGAACTGAAATCCTTTTTTTCACGCTGTAATGTAGTATTTCTGAACTTTCTTCTGTTTCACTACAGGTATTTTTTTTTGTCTACCCACCAAGAGTCTAATGGATTAAGGCATAGTATGGCATTCCTGGTGAACGTGAATCAACCAAAGAACGTAATTTGTTTTCTGGACGAATATCTTCAAAACTTATTATTCTTTTAATCTTCAAAACTTAGTATTCTTTTTTGTTTGCTTCACGAGTCAATTACCGAATCAAAATTTTACTATTATATTTTCCAGGAATGTAATAAGCAGAAATACTTTTTGCTTCTTTACAGCATAGTGCTTCAGTACTTTGTCCTTAGGTTCAGACGAAAATGCTTGTATACAAAAATCAACATGCTAGCATCGGGGAAAAGTTCAAAATTGCAAATTCCATATCAAAATAGCCATTGAGTAACATCAAATCCAACATTACTATCATTATTTATTTTTGAAAAAATGTTTTTTTTTCACTTTTATTAAAGCTTTTATAAAAAAAAAAAGAATACATGATTTGAAGTGTAAATTTCTTTTCATGCTTTTGGTACCTGAAATCGTTGGAACCAAGAAACTGCATATCTAGCAAAAAGGCGAAATTTTATATCCTTTTCGAAAATTTAGCCACTTCATAAAATCTCAAGTACAGCGAAAACCACTTGGGTGAATTAAGTACGTCTTAAGACTTATTTCTTTCGTCCATTTTTTTTCAGCTCGGTTTTATTCTAAAGTTAAATGGGGTGGATTTTTTTAAATTTTGTCTTTTAAAAAGAATTTTTGTTAGCATTAAAGTAAATGAAATACACTGTTAGAATAATCCTTTTAAACAGAATGTGATGAATGTAATATTATAAAAACATTCAAGCTGTTTGGAAAAATCAGAATAAAAAAGGTTTTTCCATTAACAAATTTATGACAAAGTAATATTTTATCGCCACTATAATTCAAATTTTGAGTAATATTATTATTTTACTCATATGGTACTAAGGATATTTTTAAAAGTTAGCTATCTATATCTATATTTATAATAAAGTTCAATGTGTATGTGTTTGTGTGTGTATTGGTGCTTTACAGGCCAAACCGTTCCACCTAGAGCTACCAAATTTAGCATGTATATACCTTGAACACCGGGAGTGTGAACCTCGGAGCGATTTTTTCGAAATTTTAATTAATTAAAAAGTTAATGGAAATTTCAGCGTTTTTTCGCTATAACTGCCCAAACATATTATCGCACTGACATGGTTTTTACATCAAGTTAAAGATTAAAAATTAGGTTTCTATCGATATCAGTGTTTTAGCAAATAACTCAAGTTTCTATTTTTAACGAATTTTTAAAGAAATATTTCAACCTTATTTTCAACAATATATTTCGGACAAAAAATTAATCTGCACTAGAACTTTAAAGGTGAAAAAATTAGTTTTTATCAACATTTTACCATCATATTGACAGAAGTTTAAATTAAAAAAAATAAATCTACTATTATTGCAAATTAAATCTTAACAAATTGGTGTTCTGGCTTAGGAGTAGCGGGTCTTCCTAGTGTTCTGGGCGCCCCGGTTCGGTCAGGGTTATTATTCTGTGTTCTATCTGTTAGTTGTGTGAATGTGCCCTCCTGTAAAAAGGGGTTGTACAAGCGAATGTGAAGCATGAAGTAGCTCAGTCGTACTCTTGGTCCTAGTTGGAGCAACTGAAATACAAGAGACGCTAATTCAGGCTTAAAATCGCTGACAGTGATCAACGGATTTGTTAATGACAAGGGCCAACGGAAAAAACAACAAATCTTTAAAAAATGTAATTTTCAGCACATAAGTGGATGAATTAAAACAAAAATTAAATAATATATTTTCTGAAAAAATAAATGCAAGACAAAATGGTTCTATGATCATTTGCTTTGATCTACATCTTTAATTGAGTAAATCAGCTTTATTTACGGTAAACGTGCTTTTCTTTACACAGGATATGCATTCAAATTCTGATTCAATGGCTAGTTTGTAAATCTTAAGAAATAGATATGCATATTGTTTAGTATTGTTATCATAGTCTTAATGAAGTAAATAATTACCTTTTTATGTAACTTGAGTCAATAAATGAATTGATAAATAACGATTTTTAGGTTGTTATTTTTTCATTTTGCTTCAATAAAAAGGGTCTATATTAGTAAATAATAACATAGTATGTAACATGAGTCTATAAATGCTTTAAAAATGAAGAATGTTTAGCTTTTAAATAAATAAAAAAACTTCAATCAACTCAGTCTGTAAAACTGACTGATTTATAAATACTTGAAGATCACTATTCACAAAAACGGGTAATTTTAAAGCCCTTCGTCGACCATTTCAAACATGATACCCCAATCAACGTCCAGGATTTTTCAAGACTGAGCGGCCTAAGAATGCAAATGTTGAATGTTCCAAGCATTTTTATTCAAAACTTCAGAAGTCGATTAAATTTGATAGCAGAAGATAAAACTTCATTTACTTATTTGAAAGTTGCAGTGTCAAGAATATTTCATAGAATATGACTCCTCATAACTAAAAATGTAAAAAATTTAGAATTAATATATTTTTTTAAATTATGTTTTGTTAAAATAAATTGAAATATTATTATTCGCATCATTTAAATCTTTTCGAAAGTAAAACTGAAAACTGAATTTTATGATAAATCTAAGTAATTTTTGTTGAATAATTTTTAAAATATTGCATAAATTAATGTAATTAGTAAGCAGTATACATAATGATTCTCTTTTATTTATATTCAAAAAAGGATGCTTGGTTTCGGGAAAAAAATGCTTTTATATCAATTTGTAGTTTAATCATTTCCTCTTTATTCTCTTTAAAGTTGAAATTTTGCTAGAACTGACAGATAATTTGAGAAATATATAGTACACTAGCCGCCTTTGGCGTCCAGCTGATTCGCAATGAGCAATGCGTTCTAAAATTTTCAATTAAGTCACATATTCGTTAGCCTTGAAGTAATTCTGGGCATTGATTGGCCTGAAATTAAAAATCTTTTTTTCCGTGATGTTGCAAAAATATGAAATATGTTTTTTTAAAGAAAGCGAAAAAAGAAAAAAAATATTGAATAAGTGATTTAGATGTTACAAACGATTATAGAAACCATGGCTTGGCATTTATTTTTTTAGAAACTATCACATTTTATAATGGAAAAAAAAATTATTGATTTAATGATACAGATATTGCAAACGATTACAGAAATATGCCCTTAAGTCGGGATTTCAATGCATATCCTGTCCAAATTCAATCAGGTTTACCATAAATAAAGAGTATTTGTTGAATAAATGATTTAGATATTGCAAAAGGTTATAGAAACTTTTGCTTTGCATTTATTTTTTTAGAAAATATCACATTTTATGTTTCTTTTATTTTCAGTCACGTGCTAAAAGTATCATTTCTTTAGACTTGATTTACGATGATAGCTTTTTTATTATTATTTGAGCTTCTGGCATTGTTTTATTTTATTTTATCCAGTCACGTGCTCAAAAAAACATGGTCAAAATATTTCTTTAAAAATTCGTTAAAAATAGAGGCTGAAGTTATACATTAAAACACTGATACCATTAGAAAACTAATATTTTTATCTTTAAATTGATGTAAAAATCATGTCTGTGCGATAATATTTTCGGAACTTAAAGCGGAAAAAGGTGGAAATTTCGCTTAAATTTTAATTAATTCAAATTCTAATTAAAAATTCGAAAAAAGGGCTCCGAGGTGCACATTTCGAACCTCCAAGGTATAAATGTACCAAATTTGTTAGCTGTAGGTCCAACGGTCTGACCTGTAGAGCGCTAACACACACACACACACACACACACACACACACACACACACACACACACACACACACACACAC
>JAPMOQ010013041.1:1166032-1190809 GCA_026543055.1 Argiope trifasciata | reverse complement strand
ACACACACACACACACACACACACACACACACACACACACACTCACACATTGAGCTTTATTATAAGTATAGATTACTTGCTTAAAGTCTTCATTACTGCATGGTTGAATTACTATCAAAATTTGAATCTTAAAAATATTTTAATGATGTAACTATTAAAAGACAAGTCACATAAGGTATTTAACTGATCATTTTAAACAGCAGTAAGATTGGCGAAGCACCTGATAGCCAAAGGCGGCTAGTCTTTACTTATAATAAAGCTCAATGTGTGTGTATGGGTGTATTGGCGCTCTACAGGCAAGAATGCTGGACCTATAGCTACCAGATTTGGTACATGTATACTTTGAGGGTCGGGAATGTGCGCCTGTGAGCGAATTTTTCGAATTTTTAATTAGAATTTGAATTAATTAAAAATTCTTTTGCTATAACTTTTGAAAATATTATCGCACAAACATGATTTTTACATCAAGTTACAGATAAATAAAATTAACTTTCCAATGGTACCAGTATTTTAACATATAACTTAAATTTCTATTTTCAACGAGTTTTTAAAGAAATAATTTAACAATATTTTTCAACAATATAATTCGGACAAAACAATAAAAATTTTCAACAAATGAAAAATATTAAATGAGTTATAGGAAAAAAATGTTTTTATTGAAGTTTTTGCCATCATATTGACAGAAGCTCAAATTAAAAAAATGAATGAATTATCATTGCGAATTAAAAAACACATTTTCAGCACGTGATTGCATGAAATTCGGGTCAAATGGCTGATTTGTAAATCATTAGTTCTAGGCATTCATATAATTTAGTAGTGTTGACTTGGTCAAAAGGAAGTAAATAATTGCATTTTATGTATCTTGAGTCAAACAATGCATTGATGAATAATGAGTTTTAGATTTTTTCATACTTTGACCTGTGAGCCATATTTTACAAAATATTTTTACTAATGTTTTAACCAACAGTTGTTACATCAATGAGTCTTCTAAATCAATCATTAAAATTGTTTGATTTATTATAAAAAGGAATATTATTATTAAAAAGGAGTCTTTTAGATTTCTTCATCCACCACCTTAAAAAATATATCAATTTCAGGCCAATCAATAACCAGAATTAGTTGAAGGCTGATAATGAGTTGAATATGTATTTGCCTATATTAATGAATGTGTGTGTGTATTAATGTTCGACACACTGGACCACATAATCTAGAGATACCTCACTTGGTATGGACATATTTACTTTGGTGGATGAAAAAGCATACCTAGACGGATTTTTTTGAAACTTTAATTAATTAAAAATTAAGCTAACATTCGGAATTTTTCTACGATAACTTCTGAAAATATTACAGCACAAAACTGTTTTTTAAATCCTCCTAAAAAGGATTTTTTTATCAATAACAATGGTTCAATTTATAAATTAAGTTTCCATTATTAATAAATTTTGAAAAAATATACTGTAACTATAATTTCCACCAGTTAATTTCTCATAAAATGAAAGTGGAATTTAACCTGCAAGAGATTTAAGAGTGTCCCAGTGATTTGGCTTCAGTTTGACAAAAATTCAAACGGAATGATTAAATTAACTCTTATTGCAAATTAAACCGAGGAAAGTGTAATGTTCAACTCGTATTGAAATGATAGCGTAATGTTATGGAATAAATATAAGATGCGATATTTCCACATAATTCCAGGACAGCTGATTGAAAATTAGAGGTATATATAGGTTAATGAACAAGTAATCGTTTGGCTTCTATAATAATGCCAGTTACGTGACTATCGAAGTTTTAATTCATTTGACTGATATGTTATAAAGAGAGCAAGGTACCTAAATATTTAATTGAAAATTTCAGAATGCATTACTCATGGAGAACCAGCTGGTAGCCAAAGGCAAGTAGTTTAAAATAAAAGAAGAAATTTCTTATATTGTATAATTTTTATATTTAGACTTTGGTTTCTTCCACTCTTGAGCTACTAAATCCATAATAAGTAAATGTTTCAATAAGATAGCTCTATTATTATCAGAAAAGATTTTATGCTTTGATTTCTATTTTTTACTATCATTAACATATCTGCTATGTTTCTGTTTCCTAAATGAATTAAAAACATACTACCTGCAAAGTGATTATCTTCTAATGGTCCTGTTGGCTAAGATTCTCTTGCTGAAAATGTTTGTTGACTAAGTGTTCTGTCCTCTTGGACATTTATTTTCAAAATGGTTGTTGGCTAAATGCTTAGTAGGCTTAATGGCGTATTTGGAAAATGTTTGACTACGAATCATTTTACTTACAGTGTGATTACTTTCAAAGCGTCTTGTTTGAATACATCCGCTAAGAGTTGAGAAAGCGCAGTGAAAGTGTAGAGAACATTGCATATTCTATAGTTATTATTGTATTATCATATATTCATTGCAACAGGTATTATTTTGAAAGAGAATATCCTAATTTGGGGTTTTTTTCTGTTCCTTGCTTTGATTCTTGATGATTTCAAATCACAACAGGATAGTAAATCGTTGAGTAAGAATAGAAAGACACACTGTGTGAAAAGAAAATGCACAACAATTTACATTACAAGCTTTTATTACATACCGATTTAATAATAATACAGGAATCAATATCGCATAAAATATTGTCATCCGACGTCTTTGAGCATGGGTTTAGCGACGGCGAGGTGACATGCAGTAAAATAACACAAACAACATGAATGTATGGAGTACAAACTTCTTGTGACATTCTATACTGTGCAATAAACGTGCACTATCACCTATTTGTTTTTGTCCCTAACGCTAACTCACGAGTGACAGTGTCCACAGTGACTGCAGAACTAGTCGAATCGCACCTCGGTGAGATATCAACCGATGAAGTTCAAGAGCGCTGATTGGCAATCAGAAGAAAGCTATCAATTCTCTTGAAACTTCGTTTACCAATCGGAACAATCCCTTCGGAATATTTCAAGATAATTGATTGGCCGTCAGAAAAAAGACAACAATTTTGTTGAAACTTCACTTATCAATCGGAATATTTCAAAGAAGCTGATAGACCGCAGAGAAAGGCCAATAATTTTCTTGAAACTTTCCTTACTAATCGGTATAATGTATTCGGAATATTTCAGAAATAATAAAGAAAAAAGATATAATTTGAATAAAATAGAATTTTTACCTTTTTATTATTTTTGTATTTAAATCTTTTCTTCGAATATCTATGAGTCCTAAATTCTATTGCATAAGATATATCGATGCACCCATGGGGAGATACTAAATGTTTGAACAAAAAAAAAGAAAGAAATGGTAGTCTACTATAACAAAATTTAGAATGATCCAGAATTTCTTTGAAAAGTTTTCGAAAAAGATATATAAAAGGTTTAAGACAACTATATTGATTCAGAATAAAGACTTGAATTCTTCTGCAATAGACTAGAAGATAGACTGAAGTACAGAAATTATGGAAGTGATTTTGATGGTTTGATAAAAAAAACAAATATATCAGCCATAAAAGGAACAAATATATCAGCCATACATATTCTTTTATTTGACTAGAACTGAATAATCCTCCTTTAAAACTTTTTCCAAATTCGTGGTGTACTATTGGAAACAATGAATGTAAGACCCAACATATTTTAAGGATTTTTCTGGGGATTAAAGACTTAAATTCATAGTTGTTTACAGTAAAAATATTGTTTCTTTGTGATAAAATTTTATGCATAAAAAGTAATGAGAATTTTTGATTGAAACTAATGAAAACTTATTACCATTTTTTATTCTATCGTTTTTATGTTTTGACTATTTTTTTAATGCATCACAAAATGGTTTCTATAATGCCAATTCTATTGCTAATATTTACTTATTTTTATTTTGCATTTCTCCTCGGCGTATCTTTGCTATAAATTTTGAATAATTTAATTTATTAGCAAGAACCTAGATTGCACTAGTTTTTGAAATTTCCAGCTCCTGTGAAATTTTATGAGTTTCCTCCGAAAAATGTGAAGAAAATTTTTAAAATTTGATATCAAGATTTATTTTTATGATCATTCGGATCAATTTTCCCCAATGTAATATTAATTTGATTGCATATTACTTTGGTCATATTGTATTTAACTTATAAAATTGATTCCCATAAGTGCTCAAAAGCATATTAGAAAATCTTCTATTTCATCATTCTATTCATTCAATTTTCTAACCGTAAATTTTCTATTATTGTAAACGGCAAAAGTTTGACTTGAATAAAAACTTTAGAATTGAAATAAAAAGTAACATTTGATGTATTTATGATTTATTTATTTATCATTCATGCCAAAATAAAAGCTTCATTCCAACAGAAGTTTAATTCTAGCTTCATTTGTGAGGTTGGAAGGTGTAAAGCAGTAAAGATGCAATTTTTATTGGAAAGAATTCTTTCCAAATACTGATCCAAAGAGCAATTCAAAGATAATTTTGAATAATAATCAAAAATTCAAACTTTAAAAAAATTACAGAAAAATGTGATTATATATATTTTAGAAAGAAATGTAAATAAATAAATAAAATAAAAACTTACGACTGCAGATTTCAAGTAATCATGTGCCACCATTCTTATTTTTTAAAGTCATTTTTTATCTTAATTAATTTAAGTCATTAACCAGTTTTTAAACATTTATTGTCAATTTTTGAAGCTGGCAAAAAAAGTTTTGGAGCTCGACTGATTTTGAGTTGAAAAACCCCATCGTTTTTCTAAATAACGTCGCATGCTTAAACTGATAATCTCGTGATTTTTTCAAACCGGTTTAAATTGGTTATTGACTTGAAAGAATCAAGCGAATTCGTAAGAATCCGGAGAATGAATTTGGAAATCAGGTTGAAACTTTAGTTGGTGATAAATCTCCAAATGTGACAAACTTCGATATACTTTTCTAATAACCCCAAAAGCGAAAAACTGATACCTCAAATGCGATAAATCCCTATTTTGTTGTCTGCATTTTGAGGTTTCAACAATTTGTTGCCTACGCATTTTAAGACTTCAAAAATCTCAAAACAGTTTCTCACATAATAATCTTTTTAAAATTTGAGTTAAATAACAATTTTTAAAGGAATATTTTGAAAAAAAGTGATGTTTTGAAGATTGAATATCATACTTTTTTCTGAACTGTATCTGAAATATTCCGAATTTTCAGCTTCATCGTATTAATAACTTCATTATCTTGATAGTTAAGTTTCATTTGAAGCAAATTCTTCCAATATTAGTGCTCATGTAGGACTTCAGTGGGCTATACTTAAAAATCTCATTCTATTAGTGCAAGTCATTTTGATAGAAAAGTTTGTGTTATCTCTCTTCCGTGTTTGATGATTAATTTCATGCATAAATTTGACTGAATTCAGTTTTTAACACATGTTCTAATAAAATGATATCCTGTCATCTGTTAAAATAGGAATTAGTGGACATTCTGGACGTTGGTGGAAAGGAACTTATATATTTCGCTTAATAGATAATACCGATGACAGTCAAATCGTAAAATGTGCGCATTTATTGAGCGAAAGTATTCATAAGTTTCCTTAATGGATAATACCGGAAACTATCACAACAATTTACTTGAATACTTTCGAATCATTGCAAATACTGCAAGATACGGTAGAAAGAAAATGACCCGTAATTTAGCCAACTTTAAAAATAATTTTAATTTCTGGAATAAATTTTTATTTGAATAAAAAGTACTCAAAAATTATTTATAGAATTTTAATTAAACTATTAAAGAATATTTTCTTATTTCTTCTTTTTTTTATCAAGACATCAAATATTTAAAAATATCCTTTTACAAAATGTGGTCTGTAGAGATTCGGAAGATGGCGCCACAAGCGTATTATTAGATATAAATGAATTATAATTGTTTATGAAATTAGTGTAGAACTGGAATACGTATTTGAATCCCCGTGCATGTGTCCTGGAACATCACTAATTTTGGTATTGCTGGGAGAAAATGTTTTATTTCCTTTCGATCAAATGCATTAAGGGCTTGAATTACTTTTATTTTGCATTTTTCAATTCAGTAAGAAATTGCTAAGATTTGGATTTCAAAAAGCAAAACTGACCAAGTTATTTACCAAAATGGCGTTAGATAATAAGATTATAAATTCAATTATCACATAGAAAAATCATAGATTTTTCTTTCCTGTTATGAATACAATCTTAAATACAGTTCAAACACTTGTTTAATTTTCTTTTTTTCATATAAGACCAACTGTATAAAATTATCTTCATCAAATGATTTATTAAATGCTTCTAAAAACATAAATATTAAAGAAAAAATGGAAGCTGAAAAGGAAAAGTTTGACAATGAAAATTATATACTTGAATTCTTTTTAAAAAATAGCATAGCAACATGATTTTTGATAGCAAGCTATAACTAGAAGTCACTGGGAAATTTTTTATTCACAAAATCCACGTTTCTGAAAGTTGATTTCGTCTTTTCGAATTTTTTAAGATCAAAGCATGTAATTTTTTTTCACGGAAAATGAAATATATTTATAAATCAATTCTATTTAAACTTAAATTTCTCTTAATAAGTAGTTGCTATGAGTACGTTATATTTCATACAAGAGAAACGTGGATTTGAGTTATTCAAACACACTATTATAGAACCACATAGTATAAACTCACTAATAAACAAATATTTCAGATATCCATGCTTGCCTTTCATTCAGAGCTAGACTCTCCATGAAGACACTTGGAATTTATAAACACTAGTGTGGCACTTTAATTCTAAATATGGAAACATAAGCTTAGAAGCATGCATCACAAGGCCATGCTTCACATCAAAGGAAAGAAAAGGGTAGAAACTTAGCAAAACTGGATGTTTCACAACTGAACCACTTATGTGTGGTTATTTCAATGAAATTAGTTAAAAAAGTGAATCGATTCAGAACATGTCACATTTTTCACTTTTACAAATGAATGAATTTCATTGGATCTTTAGGTAGTTATTTAAAGGCCTTATCACACGGCAAAATATCTTCGGCACTTTCCGTCAGCAAACGACAAGGAAAATGACGTCAGTTGTGTGACGTCACTTCAAAGTTTTACATGCTTGGTTGAATTTCGTTTGCGGACAATATTTCAGACAACATTTTCGAGCTGGTATCCACACGATGAGGCTCACTTTTGAATTCTAGCCTATATTGTAAAGATATCGTAATGTTGTTGGGCATTTTGTTCTAAAAGAACAAATATAAAGATTGTCCCAAAATTAAAGCAAGATTTAAATTTGCCTCCATTCTAGCAGTATTTGAAATCAAAATTCTATGCCAACATGCTCACAAGCACAAGTGCATTGAAAGAGGAAATTCAACGATTCATCTACAAAATCCAGCCTCTTTTATGCAAAATGGTGATGGAAAATTTTCAACAAAAAATGAGTACGTACTGGCAAAACTGTAGGGGCCATTTGACCTATATGCTATTCCATACGAAGTCCTATGCTCTATACTTAACGATTAAATAAAGATGTAACGACTTAAAGGGGAAAAACAGTATGCTTTATTTAATTCAAATCTTGCATTAGCACATTATTCTTTGTAACACTCCAACCCTAAATTAACAACTATCAAATGGATTTTAATGGTATTGCCATATAATAAGATTTACTGCATGAATAAAGGCAAATTTGAACATTACATAAATTTTGAGGCACTTTTTAGAGTGCAACGATAGTTAGCTCAGGTACAACTTGATTTCACTTACATTTCATGTAAAATACTCCATTATTTGTTTTAATCTGAATTTTTTCCCTTTGGTCTGGTGTATTCTTTGAGGTTCACCTTTTAAACACAAAATGTAACTTGATTAGAAGTGTGAAGAATTGAATAAATCTAATCAAGATTTAATATTAATATGATTTATTCAATAAGAATTGAATAAATCGACCATAAATCTAAACTCCCACAGCCTGCACGTGTGCTGAATTGAAGATAATATTCCGCTTTATATTTGGTACAAGTATCACAGCAATTGTAAAGTATAAACCAATTTTACTTCCTTTCCTGTGGTTTTACAAATGTAAGCGATTATAAAGCCACGTTAAAATTTTATATTCATCAATAGATATTTTGGCCCCAAAGTCACTTCATCAGCAATGCTTTGAAAACTATTGCATTGATATTTTTTACATTTTTCTTAGAAGAATTAATTAAGACATAACCATAATTGTTTTCAACTAACCATTTTTTGACTTTACACTTTTTTTTGGTTGCATCACAATATTATCCGAGTGCCTAAGAGATTTAAGTGACGTGCTGTTTCCAAATTATTTTTGAAAATGCATTTTTTATCGCATTGTATCACAGTATTCTTCGCCTGCTTAAGTGATTCCTCACATCCCCCAAATACTTCATATACCATATTCTGGTAAACATTGCTTATATTTTATATATCGATACATATAGATTGATTGAGAATGATTGATTAATACCAAAATTTCAATTAAATTATAAATAATGTTCATCTACTTTACAAATTTATTGAAATGTTGATCATTTTCTGCTTATCCTAGATGAATCAAGGAGCAACCATTAAGGAGCTTTTGTCCGACACCAATTTGGAGTAAGGAAAATCACAACATTTATGAGAAATTTTAGATAAGTAGACAGGTTGTGGTTGTCTCAGGGCCAGGGTTAGGAGCTTTTAAAAAGGGCAAAGAAATCCAGATTAATTGGAATCATTGGTTGGATATTCTTTCCAGACATGGTAGGAGATTTCTACTACATCGCAAATAGATAGAAATACCAACGGCTCACTAAGATATTTATTCAAGCTTTTCATAGCGAGATCAAATTATTACGCAGCTGAACACGGGAACAGAGCATCATCATAATAAATTATGTAGCAATGAAGTCATAGTTGACATCATCAGACCAGAAGATTAGATACAGTATGCATACTTTTTGTATGAAGAATTCTTTTCCTTTTCTTATACATATCGATATTTGAATTGATAATATTACCAATTATTTATTAATTAAAGGAAAATAACTTGTCATTCGATTGCTCGTTGTCTCTGTCTCTCTTTTTGGCTATGGAAAAATTATGTCTGGTAGTCATTAGAATCTTTACTGTCATCTCAGTCGGAATGTATGGTTTATTTTCAGTTAATTGTGAAGATATCTTTTGAGACTTTTGAAATGAACTATATCTATTGTTTTGATCTACAAGTATTGAACTAAATACACTCCCACGTCATTTGATGTTGGATTTAAACAGCTGGGACTTTATTGGGTTAAAACTGCATATCGCCATGGAATGTTGAAATAAAGATTCTCTTAGAAAAGGCTCGGAATTTTGAGTATGTGCAACGCCATCTACAATGTATTACAAGCTTTCCGATTACAACATTTTTATACTATTCCGAGTCTCCTACTATAATCTTATTCCCCCTTGAATTTCCGGTACTGAGATACTCTGTGTAGTAATGTAAATTCTTATATACGAACACCAAATATTGAAATTAGTAGAAAAAAGGTATTTTTTATTAATAAAGTGATCGCAAAAGGCAACCAAATAATAAGTCATGCAGTAAAATTTCAATTTAACAATGCATGTGTCTCTTTCATTCTTGAAAGAAACCATTAAAATTCACGCAGTCCGTTGATTGTAAACATTTATATGAAATTCAGCTTTTGGAAATCCCCTTAACATCAAACAACCAAACGACATCTAGCAAATTTCGATTTAGAATATTGAATCGATTCACTTAACGGAACAACTGCTTCACATTACTTTACTCAGATGCATTATTACAAAACTGGAATTGAATCCTCCATCATAAAATTATTCAACTTTGTCCTTTTATTTTCTGTCAACCTTGCTCAGGTATTCGCAAATGGGTATATGGATGAACTGCATTGAGGAACAGGAACCTGAGGATCTAAAAACGCTGTGTCCTTCCATGCCATGTCCTCTGCTGTTCTCGTAGAACTCCTGTTTGGCGGCCAGGTCCAGAAGTGGCAAGAGCTGGCGGCTTGGGGAGGTGCAAGGTCCTTTCAGTTTCTAAGCAGCCTTCTGATGCGAGGGCCTACTTTAGAGAACACGATGTCAATGGGCTGTTTATCGTCGTAGAGGGAGGGTGCGCAGAGAATGATCCAGCCGGTTCCGACGACGCAGGCTATTGTGAAGATCCAGAGGAAGAGACGGTCTAGGACCATAGCCACGTATTGCCAATCACTTTCGATCTAGAGACAAAAAAAAGTGGATAAAAGTTTAATATATTTTACATATCTAACATCGAGAGTTGCATGTAGAAGTAAGAAAATGATCTGAGACTAGTAACGTTAAAACAAAAATATCTTGCAAAAATTTTAAAAACAGAAAGAAAAAAAGTGGGGAGGATTTTTTTTTCAAATTTTCTCGCATATTCATTAATAAATATGTCATGGCCGAAAACTCTTTGCTTGGCATTGGCGTACCATATTTACGAAATGTTAATTTTTGACGTGGATTTAGCATTTCTTTTAATCTATCATGGTATTCGCGGTGATTAATCCCCGCCATGAGGTTAACAGTAATGAAAAGTTAAATTTGCGCTTTAGACACGTTTTTCTCGATCAATTTGAACAAAGATTTGACATAAAACTACATTTGTAGTTCCGAGATCCAATACCTAATTTTATATATTTAAACCATTACGTTTCTGAATTATCGCATTTACATGATTTTGAAAGCAAGACCGAAAGACAGGCACCCCTTTTTTAGTGTTTGATCAAAATTCGATACATCTCCACAGATAAATGTTAAATTTGTGTACCGAATTTTATCTAGATTTCTTCATTTTCTACTTATCTTGTTAATTTATATTAGAAAAACCAAACAGACAGACTTATTCTGCATAAATATTGCTCAAAATTTGATATAATCTACTAATTTGGTGGAAAAATCATGTACCGAATTTCATGTATCTAAAAGCGTTTTAAGAGCTATTTTTTCACACATAGATAGTCGGAAAATTCCTAAAAACTAAATATGGAGTTTCCTCCAAGTCTTCGAGTTCGAACTTTTTGAGGATTACTATATTTTTTCTAGCTACTTGTACCAGTGAGCAAAACAATAAGCATTCAAAAACATTTGTGAAACAAACTAAAAGATGATTATTTGAATGATGCCTGAATATTTTTTTACTCTTACATAGTCAGATCTGAAGACTCATCATATCTTATTTCATATAACTTTTATTGTATATGACAGTAATAGAATTCTGATGCTTGACGCAAAGATGAAAAATATATGTGCTGGTACAGTAATGTATTGAAAAAGCGCTGAAAATGTTGACCTTTAATCGACTACTCTGACATTGCCCGAAATCAGACGGAAAAATCTGACTGACAGGAACCACGACAACAGCAACATTGGCGGGAACTGTGGTTCATTCCAAAGAACCCTCAAAGGCTACGATAAAAGTCCTACCCTGGGAAACACATTCCATCCTCAATGAAGGCACTCGACCTTCACCTTTTTCTGTATCCATCAGAGTGGAGAGAAACAGCCAGCATACCGGAAGCTTCTCTTCCTCAATTATGAAATGCCTCTCAGTGGGAGAGGAAAATGTTAAGTCATATCACTAACTCTCCAACACTGATAATAAATACAGAATGACTGGACCACCGCAACAATAACACTGGCGGGAACTGTGATTGAGTTCTAAGGGCCATCACCGGAAGGAAGTACGTCCCGTCATCCATAGGAGCCAGACCCCCATCTTTTCGTGCACCCTCTAAGGTGGCAAGATCTAATCACCATGTGGAAAACAAATCGTTCTCATTTTAAGGTGCCTCAGAAGGAGAGGAAAGTGTTAAAAAACTGTACAAAAAATATTAAATCCAAACAAATATTAAAATCTAAAATGTGAAACAGACTACAGTCTGATGATTTCCTTTACCATCTATTTTTAACTTTGAAAACCTATCCGAATTATATTTATATCTCTTTCCTTTTACTCGAGCTCTAATGGTTTACACACTCACACACAAAATATGCATTGATGCTTCTATGCTGCTTGTACAGAAACACTAAAGCTTATACTTTTGAAAAACTAAGAAAACACAAATTAAAAAAAAAACATGTAAAAGCATCTGCGGAATGTTTTCATCATTGACTAAAAGATCACAATTTGGAGGACACATTTTGTAAAATTACCCTTTCTAGAGACTTGCCATGCAGGGTTGAACACCAAACAATTCCTCCTGTCTAGACAGGAAACTAGAGTGGGAGCGTTTTATAGAGGATTAAAAATATCATGTGTCTTGTCACAGTTTCCTGTGCTTCTTAACAGCTATTAAACACGACACAATCAAATTAAGCGGAAGAGTAAAATGCATTTGCTTATTGGGGAAAATTGAGACTTTACGGGACGTCTTATCAAAGGTACTTCGAAACCAGAAGCATATATTTAAGGAATGGCAAGCAGGAAGTTTTGAGGAATATTTTTAGAAATAATTAGATAAAAGAGTAAGTTCGCTCGACATTGAAACTAGAAAATGTTTAATAGGTAAATAGCTTAATAATTATAAATATTACTTTCAATATTTTATCCGATATTGCTGGAAAAGTAATTTCTTGGTAAGAAAATACGTTTGAATCAGGTAATAGTTCCCCAACCATTAACTAAAAATAAACGTCACTATTTTATTATTTTTTATATGAAACTATATTCTAATTGTGAAAAAAGGGCTTTATTTACGGTCAAATGAGCATTTGTATATCCAGAACATTGGGTCATATTTCCATAATTTATTCCATATGATGTCCATATTGCGGTGATTCGATTTTTATTTTCTAGTATATAAAAAAAAAATATTGTAGACATCAAAAAACATAAATTCCTATGTCTTAAACTTTTTTTGAAATGAAAAAGAATATTTTGCTAATTCTATCTGTCCGTCTATCTGCCTTTTTGTTCTAAATATAACAAAAGGCAACCAGACAGACATATAAAACTCAGCATTAATTCCATTTCTATGAATTTAAGTCTGCGCTATTATTCATTTTGATTTTCATAGATTTTGAAACTAAAGACTAAAAGTTTCACCTATCTATTTACTTGTGAGAAAATGAATGCGACTAGAAATACTTAGAATGTTACTGGCATTTTCTTGTCCTTCCAAACTGAATTAGATTCTTCGAGATTAATTTAAACTATAAAGGAAATACTAATTAAAGAGCAGAAAACTGATAAATAAAAGTATCAATAATCCATATCTACTCTACACTGTAATTATGCAGAAACGGTTAAACATGGCACATTTCAAATATCGTTAGTGAATTTTCTGATAATATTTACCTTATTTAAATTGCTTAATCATTACTCCTCATCTAAATTAAACCATATTTTTTCATATTTTCAATTTTTAATGCAAAATTTTTATTGATTGCCTGTGAAGCATACACATAACTTTCTTTTATTGGCAGGACATTTGATATTTGTCAGGCCTGTATTGCTATTATCGGCTGAAAATATCGCAGTTAAGTTTCTATGTTTTGAAACCAAAAGTATAAAGTATTTCGAATCTGATTCAATGCAACGGATTCACAAGTTTTGAAAATATTCACACTGGTTGCTTTTTCAGTCTTTGAAATGTGCTCTAACATTCAGAAAAATGTAACAAAATTACTTCCTTTCTACTTATTCGAGCATGACAAATACAACGATAATATATTGTAATTGTCTATGTTTAAAATTCCTGTTTTAAATTCTCGGTTTCGAAAACATTCTACTTATATTCATCTACTTCTCTACCAATCTATAAACATGATAATGCGACCAAAAATTAAATTTATTTTTTTAATATGTACAATTCGTTTCATAACTATGAATACTTTCATGTGCACATCAAAATCAGGATTCACTCCTTTATTCGGGCAGTTTAATTATTTCCCTTAACTATCCTACCTCATAAGTAACCTAACTAGCTGATTAATGCATTGATAATTAACATTTAACCTAGTATTAAATTTTAAAAATATGGATGCAATTAATCTTAGTGGGGGAATTGGAGTGAATATTAATATACTGAAATTATTTAGGGGGGAAATGCAGAAGAGTTTTATTAATTTCAATAAAAAATACACTTTGAATGGTTAAAAATTTGTTAATTATTTCTTTTAACAATTCACCATCTCAGATTTCAGTGTTATAAAGTAGCTAATTTTTAATCATTGAATAATACCATTCCATCATGAAAGCTGCATGCATTCTCTATACAGGACCAACTTCACTCCAGTTTTATTAGGGCTGAAAACAAAAGGTCTGGACTAGTTCCAATTGATAGTCAGTAAATCAATCAATCATGTTTGTGTTTTAACACCAAGTGAATGGGTTTCAAAATGTCTTCAGTTTATCCAAATTATGACTCTGAAGTCATGTTCTATTTCAAGAGCATTAAACTGCTCTAGGATAATATTAGGCTCTTCAGATTTGCAGAAGCACTTGACATCGTGGATATTAGGATCTGATAGCTTCGGGATTTGACCAAGTGATTGCCATTAAGTTTAAAGGGTTGACATTACATCGAATCGCTGTAAAGAGAACTCTAACTTGGAAAGATGGATGTTCCTCGTAAGTAGGGATAATTCGTTTATATAAAACAATTTCTTCCCTTGAAAAGAATGAAACTTTATCAATTTAATGGATAATATATGAATAATCTGATGACGTCATTTCTTAAGGTATTAAATATTAAACATAATATTATTATAGAAGTCTTATTAAATCTAATGATTTACAACAAATCGCGCACTCTTTCTAACTACATCTCATTAAATCAGACAGTTAATTATGTAACAGACAATGAATTTTCAGATGACGTCATTCTGAAACTGACGCCTTAAATATTTAACTGTTTAATATTATTCATAGCAGACTTATTAAATGCAATAACATATTCCTAATATCTCGCTTTATCTTTCTATAAATCTGAATAGAGCAGATAATGGATTAGAAGGTTTAAAATGAAAGTTGGATCCTAAAGAAAACTATATTATACATTCGCAAACACTTTTTTAAAATCTAGAATAACGGTATATAGAATTATAATTTAAAATACTGGCTTTAATATTTGCATATTATTAAAATCTCGTATAATTCAAAGTTTCCAATATGCGCAGCAGAATTAGCATGACACCTTTTTAATTACCTTTCAATCTTAGATCTGCAACTAAAGAAAATTGTTTTATTCAAAGTAATGACACTTTTTGTCTTTAAACTAATACCTTTTTGCTTCATAAGTATCCTTTCCTCGTTATATTTCAAGCAATAATTTAAAAATATATTTCATTAAATGTTTCGAAAAATTCATCCCGATTATAGTTATACACTTTAAAATTATAAAATATTATCTTTTTAAAAAATATATTTATCTTGATTCTAAAAATATTCTTCTAATAGATGTGCTTTCAATATTTTGTTTCTTATTTTATGTGGTATCGCACAAAAAAAGTTTGGTTATGATAGAAAACTACAGAGCACGATATCACAACTCAGTCTTTCGATACTGTTATCTCCCCTAAGAAGGCGAATGCCGTTAATGAGCACTCTCTTATTACTCATCTTGAAGAAAAACATAAGAGAAATCATCTGATCACTGGAATGTAGCAGTTTTCCCAAGAAATATCTGGATGGTACACAGATTCTTACTTTAACTTCAGTAAGAGATTCCCAACTTTTCTTGGGCTTTATTCTGTTGCGTTGGTGCCAATTCTTACATTGGGACAGGCAATTTGGATTTGTGAAGTTTTTTTGCCTTAAAGGCTTTGCGGTTGAGTATTTATGCTGTTAAGATATCATTTCATTTGCTTTGGTTTTAAATATTAAAAAAATCTGCTATGCTATAGATTCTTATTATGGTTTAAATAAATGGAGCTATTATTATATCATAGATTGGTAAGCTATTATTAATATTGGTAAGGTTTAAATAGTGAAAAATAGTCTGTTTTTCTGTTTCCAATTCTTATTTTGATTTCAGTTTAATTATTTTTATATTGCTACTTTATTTGCTGGTTTACCGAATGTTTTGCAGTTGGAAAAAGAAGAAGAATACAATTTATTTGTGAATGTAAGTTTTGGCTGCACGCAACTAATTCTGTTATTTTGTTAATAGCTTTCACGTTAATTTAAACGAGTTAAGGTAATTATTTAAGGCTGTTATCTGATAAGTAGGTTTAATTATAATTTATTGAATAAAACATTCTGTTGTGGTATTGCAGACTTAAATTTTCTTTTTAATAAATTAAATGCTTTTTAGATCCTTCTATTATTCTTAGTTTACTATTTATTTAGTAATTTAGAAAGTGTGTTGCATATAAATTATTTGTAAATAATATATGAAATATCGTGAATATGTATGTTTGATTCTATAAATATTTTTTAAATATAGATTGTATACAATTGTCCTCAAACTACATATCAGCAGAAAACATAGTCATGAGGAATGAGAATTAAATGCTATATATCAGTATCTTGCACTGGCATTATGTTTATTGGGATAAAGAAGCATTATTGTTTATAAAATAATAATAAAAAAGAGTAATGTAAAAAAATTGTGTCAACTACTACTTAGCTCAGCAAAGAATTTTTTTATTTCAGTTTTTTTTTTAATTTAATAATTACAATTAATATAAATATGTTTATACATACGACAGAATCACGCTATCAAGTGGCAAAAGAAAATTTTTTCCAGAAAACTACACGCTTCGCCATTGACGGTATTTATTCCTACGTATATATCCTGCTAAATATCTTATGTAAAAGATATTTTTCTTCCATATGAAACTAAAAATAATTAAATGGTCAAAAAATTATTGATTTTCGCAAGAAATAAATTCGCAGTTTTCACCTTCACATGAAAAATATTGAAATCCTAGCATTTCATCGATTGAGCTAATGCTTGTTGATTTAAATTTCCCTAACAAACTGCTAAAACTCTATTTTAAGTATTGAAAACTAATTAAATTTAATTAATGAATTAATATTCAAAAAATTGCTTTATCACATATCATCCCCTACAAGTTTTAAAAAATGTATTTGAACTGGAGTGCATAAATAAAAAGTATTTTATTAGCGATCGAAAACTGGAAAAAGATGTATAAATATATTTACAGAGAATCTGAACTAATAGTAAGAATTGAAAAAGTTGCAACCCGATAAGAAAATTTTAAATTAAGAAGTTGTAAGTATTAAAATATTTTATAATATTAATCTGTAAAAATAAAAATGAATGTTTGTCTGTATGTCTCTTATGCCTTCCTAAACCATTCATCCGATAGTGATGAAACTTACGTTTATTGCTTACACCTACGGGATGATTACAGGAATAGTACAATTACACAGGTCTGCATGGGTCATGTTTGGGCACATGGACGGAAAAGCCGCCAACACAGCCTGACTGGTCAAAGGAGACAACGACACAAATGAAAAATTACCTTTTTTACATACATCATCATTAAGACTGGTTAAAATTTAATTTAATTAAATTTAAAGTTGAGTACATAAAATTAAGTGTATCAATATAAAATTTCGTATACCAAAATTAATTTGTTACATTTAGAATAATTTTGTGGTAGTTTTCATTAAATTTTTGCTCCCCCTCCCCAATGGACTCTTGATGCGCTTGGCTGTGATATTGAAAAGTATAAGCCATAAATTAAATTAAATTAAATACATTTTATAATAAAAAAGAGTTTTAAGTCTGTCAATATGTTTCATACTTTCGATGTTTCGCAACATATTACAAATTTCGAAAATTACGTTTTGCAAAATATCCTGATGTGATGGGAAAAAACGAATGTCATTTTCAGATTCAGCGTGAAAAAATACACAGGAATCAATAATCAAAAGTTAAAAAACGATATAACTCAAAAAATGTAGTCTTGTGTTATCTAAAATTAAATAAAAAATTTCGAATTTCAATCGCATCTATTTACCAAGAATTAATCTCCAAATAACACGCCGAGGAGGCAATAGATTCTGTAGGAATACTAAGTCCAAGTTAAAGGTTAATATTTTGTATGTATAGTACGCAAATGTCATGCAAGTCATTCTCAAAGATAACAACTCTAAGAGGTAAGAAAGTTTTGAAGACCAACCCTAGAGTTTTTAAATTTTCTTTGGATTTTTTTTTCTTAGTAACTCCAAAAATATTGTAGTACGAATAATTTTGCACCATCTTAATTTTCAAAAAATTATCTTTTCAACAATATTAACGATTTTATGGTATACATATATTTTCCATGTTTAATCCATTTTTTTAAAAAAATATTTTAATCACATTTTCTAAAATTAAATTTGGGAATTCTAAACAAATATTAAACGAATTATAAGCTGTAATAACTAATTGCTTTCATTACCATTCTGAAAGAACACGAACTTTTACAATTCTAAAAAAATACACAAATCTTATATGTAAAATTGGTTATTTGTTTGTTCGCATTTTATATACTGCCGTATCTTTTCGTTCTATTTCGATAAAACACTGCCAAATTATTTATTTATTGCATTTAATGTTATTTATTTTGGCGGTTGCAATGCGCTGTGTACCAGCTACTTATTCCACAAAAATATTTTTCAATCCATAAAGGATGTAAAAAGAAAGGAACAGTTGTTATTCTAAGATTTCAAATGCTATCATAATAGTTGATTTTCTAAGGTAAAGCTATGAAAACTAATTTTATTGAAAAAAATGTATTATGTAGAGAGCCCCTTGAATTGTCGAAAAACATTAAAAAGCTTGGGTTGGTAAGCATATAAGTAACTGTATAATGAATTTAGATTAAATAATTCTGAAAAAATATTAACTTCAAATTTACTTTTACTTTCTTTTTTTGAAAATCAATAACAATTGAAATCATAGAATGCCACCTGAAAAAGGATTTTTATTCTGGATCTCTGGAACGTTTTTTTCGGGTTATCTTCGGTTTTTTGGAATTCTTGCTGATATAAAAGTTCTTGATGAGAGCCTGCATTTTAGACGACCTAGTTTTTTTTAAGCCACTTTTTTAAATAATGTTGCTAAGATTGCGTTGAAACTTGTTTAAAATACAACTTGAAACTTGTCTTTTTAATGTGTAACTTTATTAAATTTCCAAAATGAATAAAATAAAATAAAATGAATATTTTTCCAAATGTCCACTTTTTACAAATTTACTTTATTAACTTATAATTTTATTCTATTGCTAATTTTTTTATTTTTTAAAAACTTATAAACTTCTTATTGTTTTACAGCTAAAGTTAATATCTTTATTTAACGGTCGGTAATATTGCCCTTACCACCGCTTCTTATTTGTTAACTTATCTGATATCAAACTAAGATCCTGTTTTAGATAGCCGGCTCAATGACTTGAGCCAACAAAATTGCCCTTATAGTTTTTCTTTCAGGTAAAAGTATGATTCGATAGGGCTATTGAAAACAGTTTGTACTTTTATTTATGAAAAGTAAAAAGACTGTTTTTGTTTGACTAATAATTCTTTGTAAAGGAAAACTTCATTGAAAAGAAAACGTTTTACATGAATTTTGCCAGAAAAGGGGAAAGATTTAAATCGGCCAAAAAATTGATCGGCAGCACGAGTAGATGATTAGTTACAGAAATTACAGAGTAGGAATGCATACATGAAAACAGGGATGGTTATAACGGATTCTAAAGATTCATAATGTTTAAATGTCATAAAAATTTGAATTTCAGACATATTTAACTAAATAAATCTAATTTAATACATTTTAATTGATTTTATATTTGTGAGTGGGAAGACTAGAATAGGAATAACTTCCTCGTGATGAGATTTGTGTCTTTCCACACACACAAAAAAAAATGCTATTAAAATAGAATATATAAAATCCCTCAGAAAGACATTTTTTCATTGTTATTATTTAAATTATCATGTAATGCAATTTCATAAAATGATAACACCAACTTTTTACTTATATTCTAAAACTTTTAACCTTTTGAATGAATTCAAAGTATAGCGTATGGTTTTATTTTTTTTTCTCTTTTCATCAAGCTACTAAGTTGAAGTTAGATGTGTTTCTTTTTCAAATTAAAATCTTTTGCCAGTATAATTTCGCCTAAATACCAAAGACATCTTTTTCAAAGTAGCATTATTTGGCTTGTAATATATACTTTACAGCTAACTTGTTTTCAGCATTGAATAGTTGAAAAAATACGAAGAAAGTTAGTAATTTCCTTTCCATAATAAGTAATCAGAATATGGACAATAACCTCCTCCCCAAGTAATACACCATTCTCTGCGTTACACCATCTGACATGATATGAATCTTCATTGCGTTAACTTTATCTTTAATCAAATATAAAAAAATACACCTAATGACCGCACAAATTAAAACTGTAAGCACATGAAAACTATTTGAAAGCAACGCAATTACAATTGCAAATTGCGCACACAATAGGAAATAAGAGAGAGAAAACCCAAAAAAGAAGTCATCTTGATTAGATGTACCATCCAACCATTGTCCAAAAAAAAAAAAAAAGAAAACAACAAAAAAGCAGCTAGAAAAGTAAAATAACAACAACAACTAGGTACACTCCGGAGACTATACAAAACTAAGATCTTGGAGGGAGCTAATCTGCTTTTCCTAATACGATTGGCGGAGCGAGGGGTCCGCCAAGGGATGGAGCAGGCAAAGGCACCATATTCTATTTATTGGCGTTCCTTCACACTGCACAGGCCCACCCTGACAGAGGAATCGATCTTTTGGGAGAAGGAGCCCCAACTTTTCTTATTACGCCGAAGATACATTTGTTTGGCGATTCAAAAGCGGGGGTGTTGGTGCTGGGGAGGCCCTGCTGCTGGCACGCTGCCTCAGGTCAATATCTTGGGGTAGGTGCCAGGGATCGTCTGCTGCTTATGAATCATTCAGAGGGAAAACTCTTAGCACACCCCCTTCTTCGTTCGGCAAGGGTGTAGAGCAGCACATCACCATGGATGCAGTGGTAATTTCTGGTGACTGGTCATTTGGCAAGGTCTTCCTCTTTTCCTCTCTGGCTCATGGATTTTGGAAATTGCTTACAAGTAATGTCTCTCGGGTATTTCTCGATGCATTGGTGTCTCTTGGAGAGGGTGGTAGCCATGAAGAATGCCGTTGTCAGAACGGAAGAAGGATGTAAACTGGGGAGAAAGGGTTGTGGTGAGGCGTGGTTTTGTCACTTTGGCACTGTCTTAATACATATATAGCTTTGTGCAATTATTACGCTATTTGCGTGTCAATTACGGTAAATTTATTTTTGAGTAATGCATTTCTACCATTTGATATTGATTTTAAAATTGGACAAAAAAAAGTAGATATTTTTATAAAGTTTAAAAAAAATTTCGACAAGCTTAAAATTTTGCTTGCAACATATGAAACTTAGTTTAATTCAGATTTATATTAATGTGATGTTCACAAGCAACACGAAAGCTATTTTTGAAATAGATTTTATAAATTTGAACGAATCTGATTCTTTTTCATTTGATGAGATGACAATCATTTCCAATCAGTGGGAAGCCTTTTGACTAAAAACATCAGATTAAGTGGACGAAAAACTATATATATAGTGTAGCTGTAATATAATTGGGTTTCGAACAAGAAATATTCTGATTTTGGAGCTGAAGTCAGGTCAACAGCCATTGCAGTTTATATAAATTAACAGACGAAATCAATGTTCCTTATAGAATGCTATTTTGAAGAGAGAGATAAATCCCATACATTTATTTTTAATGACCTAATCGTAAGATCTTGGCTACTAAACTATGGACTTTCAGAATCAAAACATGATTTCATTATATATCTGCTTTCTCCGGGAAATTTGATACAAGGTATATAAAATCCTCTCATGGTGTGATGAGGACAAAATCAGTAAAAATCATAATGAATGTCTTTATGTTACCGTTTGTGTTATTTCAAAACAGGACTTTGATAATACTTAACTAAAAATTTTTCAAAAGTCAGCCAGAGAAGAAATCTCAGGAACTCCAATACTGTAGTGAAAGTAAATGACTCAGATGTATAAAATGATTATTTAGCTCACAGTCGTCATTAGTTACTCAGTAAGGATAGATGAGAGGTTGTTATTATTTCGCCCGTTAAACTGATATATTAGCACAATAGTTTGTTGACATGGCTCCTCCTAAAATAATCTCCCAGGTCCGTATACCTTTCCTTGTCCATCGGTTATTATATCCTCCAGACTCCTTTAGTTGTTTCATAGTATCCTTTGGTTCCGTGAACAAAATATTTCACATTTGTTATTTTATATTGACTGTAAATTCATTATGAATAGCAGCTAATCATATATACATTTTGGATTTGTTATTTTCAATGATAATTTTTTTAAATGTATAAAAATTGTTGAAACCTACGTCTGTGAAGTTATCCAGATTTTCCATATGTTGGGCTATGAACCGGACATTAAGCACGGCCCGTTCGACATCCGGTGAGCTCTTGATGCCGTCCAGGGACCCGTTGATGTCCGGCTGCAGCCCCACGTGGAGCTCATCGACGGGGTAAGGTCCAAAACTCCCACACTCGTAGTCGATTACCGAAGGCTTTTCAGCGAAATCTATCAAGTGAGGATGGTGGTGGTGATAGTGGTTATTGTCCTTGCCCTCTCCGTTACCTCCTTCTTCTTCATTATTCGGACGCTGCATACACAGGAATCGGGGAAGTATTTCTATGAACACCCGTTTCACCCACGGCGCCATCTTGTGCGTTGAAGGAGACCTATGAAGTAAAAGATCACCATAATAAATTTATTGCTATAATTGGAATAAGCGGAATTCCTTCAGAGACCTTGATTATTATGCTTTCATCAAAATTATACAAATGTGAATCTTTGTTTGAAGGATGAAACATTTTTTGACAATAGCAAATTTTTAAAAAAAGCTTTAACACATTACGTGCCAAGTCATGCACATGTGCACGGTGTTAACAATTCTCAGAGGGTTTTTTCGCACTTATTTTCATCTCCATAGTCACATCTCAGTGTAATTCAATGATGTTACAATGCATTTTAATATGAATATCTGATATTGCGGTCTGTAGTAAGCACCGTTTAAGAATAGTTTTGCAGATGTAAAGTATTAAAATGTATGGTGTTATGTGAGCCACCTCAAAATAAACTAAAATTTTATAAAGCTAAAAACAATTTAATTAAATTATACACTATATACCATATTTAATGTCGAATTGAATGCTAATTACAAAACAACAGCAAAATGGTGGAGGTGTGACTTGACCATGGCACGCATGTGTTAATTAATGACACAAAAAAATCGACTTATCATTTTAAAAGTTATTAGTTCACCATATAATTTCCTTTTACAATTAGTTTTCAAGCCTGTTCTTACAACATAAAATTGCATTGAGCATTGCACTGTTATTCAATTAACATAAATAAAATGGATTTAATCAAAATGATTTCTTAACTATACTTTTTTTGTAAATATACAAAAGGTCAATAAAATTAGACATGACAGGAATACCCTTATTTAGCAACATTTAAAAAGGGAACAGTTAAATTAGAACCTTGAGTTAGAATAGTTATTTATAAATTTTGATTTTTGAATGAAGATAAAAACACCAAAGTTTTATAAATGCATTTTCATAAACGATTTAAATTTGCTTGTAAGACAAATATTTCTGTATAGAACTAAACAGCTTAAAAGTGATTGGTATCACAATCATATTATAAAGGTGTTACACTTTTTCCTAAAATTTTGGATCTTGGGGCAAAGCGGTAAATAGCAGGATTTTGCAGAAAACAGAATTTATAAACAGATTTTTACTCAACCTTATGATAGTTGTGTGCCTCGAAGTGTAGTAAAGAAAACGGCCCTTGTTTATTTTTGCACGATATTCATATACAATAATGAGAAACGATGGTATATAGAGAGCAATTTTTGTTGATTAATCGCTAATACAGGCGCCAAAAAATGGAAATAGCATTTTTGAATCTGATTGAAATATATATTTGTCTTATATCTACAATTATATCAATAAGATCACATGTTTCATTTATTTAAGTCATTGCGTTTTTGAATTAACCTTTTGCATGCATGAAAAAGTACAGATCCCACCCTAGGCACTCGAACACTGGGTAGTTTGATTTAAAACTTGATAAGAATCTTTAATTTAAATGAAAAATCTTTCGCCAAATTTTGTTTATCTAATTCTTATCATTTTGTAATTACTGCGTTAACTGATATTCGAAATATATTTTACCTGAATGGATTTCGCACAAAATCTAGTTAAAAATACACCAAGTTGATGTAAAGATTATATACCAATTTTTATTCGTCTACAAAACTTAAAGCGTTATGATTTGTTCTCATGTAAACAAGCATAATACGGAAAATATGTTTTTTGAATTTAGGAAATTGTAAAAGGTAGAGAGTTATGAGAGTTATCAAAATTTCAAGTTCAAGCTTTTTTTAAAGGTTTATCTCTTTGTATACTCCATATAAGAGAACCGACGAAATACAATAACAACTGTATAATTCGTCTTCACTTAATTTATATTTAAAATGCAAAAACTAATTTTTGTGAAGCTGGAATTCATTATATTATAATCTGGATAGTCCCAAGTTAAGAATCCAAATAGACTTGGCGTATGTTGAATTTGAAACCAAGAGTTTATCTTTCAAATTCTAGAGTTATATGAAAATTGGAAGATGTAAGTACAGATAAAGTGTTGTATTAGTCACATAAAATAACGAGATCAAACTGAATGCCATCATGCTATTTCAATACAAGATGTTAATATAACCAATTTAAACCATTTATTTTG
>JAPMOQ010013041.1:1136218-1165632 GCA_026543055.1 Argiope trifasciata | reverse complement strand
ATGTGTGTGTGTGTGTGTATGTATGTATGTGTGTGTGTGTGCGCGTGTGTGTATTTGTCAGTAAATGTTTCCTCAAAACACTACGAAAGATAACTTTTTATGTTGTGCCTCGTTCCTATCAATCATATTTAGTAAAATATTCTTGACACTTCAATAGTTAAAAAATCAATTCAAAAGCAAAAAACAAAAGCTAATCGACTTAGGAAATTCATTTCTATCTATAAAAGTTTATGAAAATCCCCCAAAATTTGTCATTGAGTTTTTTGACTTATCCCGTTTACATACAATTGGAAAAATAGACCTATATATGACCGAATCTATGGCGGATTTGGTTCCAAATTTTATAAGCATCTACAACTTTAATGCGACATATTAGTGCCAAATTGTATTCATTTTATTGTCTTCGGTTTGTAATTTATTGAACTATCTTATATTCGGATAATCAGACAAACGTTCAAAGAATGTAAAACGTTCAGTTTTGATAGAAATCTAAAAATTTGGAATAGATATCCTGTATTAAATATCATATAACTCAAACTGTTTAGAATCATCATTTTTATAGACAGACAGACAAATAAAAAGATGAACAAACATGATTACAAAAATGTTTTTGGACATATGAAACATGAAGATTCGTTAAAATCTCGTTTGAATTTTTTTCATTATTATAATACTTTCTGTTTGTTTAAAAGAAAGTAAAACTTAACTTTAAAATAGGATTTTTATTATATGCAACTCTTAACTCTTCATCTCTTGGTCATGTCCATCTACAAGAACTGAAGGAGATACAACTTCTTCTGTGCTGTAAAAACATTAGTTTTGCTTTCCTGGTTTTACTTGAATGTGGATATTGCTTTGAATGAACAGACAGATGCAGCAGCAAATCAGCGAGTGTAATCTTGCCTCAACGTCTTTCTTGTGAAGATGTACTTATAATTATTATTCGTTGATGCTATTGCCAATGACAAAATCAATGATCGATATAGAAAAACAGCGAACTCTATTTTATTAAACCACAATTTTCTAACTGGTCTTTCTAACTAAACTAATATTATGATTTAAATTGGTCCCATTCGCTTGAAACAGATTTTTACTTTTAGCCGAACCTCCTCCAGTATGTGGTAATTGTAGTAACTTTGTACATTCCTGCTCATATTTTTGATTTATCTTCTAATGGTGATTTTTTATGTGTTTTGCATTCTAGAACTGCTTCATATTTTCACCTGGTATTTATATCATTCACTTATTTTTCATTTTGTATAATGAGATAGATATATGATTTTAGATATTGGTACATTTTTTGATATTGCTATACAGTATACTATGTATTCCATCTTTTGGACATTGTGATATTTTTTTTATGTTTATATGTGTGATTACTTCTTCTGTTTACTTTTCAACTTAGTCTTTTGAACATAGAATTGGCTTGCTAAATATTTAATTTGAATATTTTATTTTAGTCAAATGAGCTACAATGTATATCCTTATTTACCATCCATATTTTGGCGATGACTGTAAGCTTTCAATAAATAAATAATGAGTCTCTCCACGGCCACCTTCAAGGTCTTACATTCTTTCGGTTAGGTGAGTCATCGTAGTGTAGACCAAGATCATGTAGTAATTGTGGAAATATTTTAAAAGTTCGTCATACTTTAATAGAATGTGTAAATTTTACTGACTTTATATTGGGTGAGACATACCTTCTAATCGTTTTCTTGTACCTTAAAGATGTGGGTATCTTCTATGAAATTCTACTTCTAGTTTTTATGCTTTCGTTCCTTTTCAACTTTTGACTAGTTTTAATCATCAAACTACATTTTCTTCAACGTTATACTGCTTTTTATCTTACTGGAAAAGTTTTACTCTGTTTAGGAGCAGCATATTCTGTTTCGAGATGTGTGTCAATCAAAAATTTAAATTCGCCGTATACTCCCTGTTTAAATATAGTAGCCTGATTTTCTGAAAGTTGTATTTTTCCGTCTTACGAAATAACAAGCTGAAACTTTAATTCATTGTGTTCCATATTGATATATCCATAATAATAATTGGGGCGAATGATCTAATTGTTAAAGGCAGTCAACTTATATACAACTTTCCAATTAATACTGTCTTTTAACCTATATCCATGAATCAAGGTTTCATTAAGCGTTCTCCATCATTATGCTACAATTGAAACCCAATTTCATTTAAAGTAAAGTAATTTTTTGTCAAAGAAAATGGCCAGTTTATCGGGTAATTAACTGCATTTTGTTCTTCTCTTTTGCAAGAAACGTAAAAGCGATAAATTAACGAAAGTTATTGCGCTAATCGAATCACTTTAGGAAGCTATTGATCAGAAAGTAATTTAAACAGGAGGAGAATAAGAGAGCCTGGATGGGCCATTACACGGAAAAATGCTCTAACATATAGGCTTGTTGAGTCACATTTTTTTTTCTTTAGTTTTGTTTTCAGTCCAACAAATTCATTCCGCTTATAAATGAGATAATTTAACATCCATGGTTTTCGCATCAAGTTAGGGAAAATGTTGAATACCAATGCATGAAAAAGGAAACGTATTATATTATTAAAGAAACTTTTCTTTGAACTGTTTCATAATGCATAGCAATTTTGGCTTTGGAAGGAGGAATATGTTAATAAGAATTATTTCTAGATGGGATTCTAAGCCTATTTTATAATCAAATCAGTCTCTACTCACGTTATATGTCAATTCAATTTTCGAATCATTGATTCGTATTCAAGAGAACAAAAGAATAGACCATCGCATAAGATAAGATAAATTTAATTTTAGATGATATGGGCTGTAATTTTTCTTCGAATCTTTGGCATCACTTGAAAAAACCTTTCTTTTTGTGCCATTGCACCTTCAAATAGACTGGAAGCTTATTATGAAGTCCAAAGAAACTAAGTGGTTGCTTACTGAGTGGAATAATAAACTCTATTTTCGAATTAATTCTGTTCAAAGTAATTTAATAAATCATAAATGCCTCATTTCCGGAATCGAATGTAGGTATTTTGCGACAGTGGGTAGGGCTCTTTTTTAATTACTCCAATTTCACATTTCATTTCATTTTCAACATGTTAATGTTTTTTTCAAATTTAAAACATCAATTCATTAACTATCTGAATATGTAATTAATTCATGTATTATGACTCTATATCTCATGTCATTCACATTTATACAAATTATTATTGAATCAGATGTCTCATTTTTTAATATGTAAGTGAAAATGATGTACAGGGACCTGATCAATTATGCTTAATAAAGTTTTAATAGCATATTTTAGCATTCATAAAATTTATAATTTTTATAATGTTATACATATATTTGACAAACAGGATTTTTTTTTTACACTTAGCAACTACATAAATATCAAGTCAGAAATTCGCCACTGTCTATATCTGGGATTGACAACCCAGCTCTTTTAATGTAAAGTTGCGGCTCTCCAATTCCATAAGAAAAATTAATAATTTATTATCTAGATTCTTAAAAAATAAGAAAAAATACTTTTAAGTATTTAATATCTCAACAACTTCTATTAACATAACCGTCAATTATAAATCGCTTCTCTTAACATGACCGTAATAAAATAAATTTGAACTACTGTTTTATTCTTAGAAATGTGACTTAGAGACTTGTTTCTTCTTCAGCCAGATGCATTTCATTTCTGTATCACCCAAATAGCCACTGAAGTCAGTCATGAACTGGATAATTAAGATTATTAACAGCAGTTTTTCGAAAATACTCTACAATGAATGTATTAAAAAGTAAATTTAGGAGTCAACTAACAAATAAAAATCTTGAATCGTGCTTCAAACTTAAAACAACAAGCTATAAGCCATGTTTAACAAACCTTCAAAAGGTATTAAGCCAATTCTCCTAATGATGTAACTATCTATATTTGTGTTTATATATCAATAAAGATTATTCGTATTTAAGGCCATTTATTTTAAACCAAAAATTATATATATAAATGTAAATACTGCAATATTAAATTGAAAATTTTAGATTCTCTTTCAAAACTGATTTTTTTTTTGAAAATTATTACTTTTGGTTCTTCCATTTCAATTCGTTGCCGACAACTGATCCATATAAATTTAATTTTGATATCAAAGAGATTGCCAATAGCAGTCCTATATAAAAAAAATTGCGTCTTGTCAATTTAGAAAATTCCAAAATGCCTTTAAATGTGAAAAAGAAGTGTTATTTTATCACGTGATTATGAAGTCTCATTAAGTAATTTGATTTTTCTCATAATTTTTTTCTGAAATTATGAATAAGTAAAATCCTTTAAAGAAGATTCGATTAATTTTGTCCTATCCATGTGAATTAATTCATTTTAGATATATTACATAATTTCTTAGCTTGTTCCCATGTTTATAAACAATAAATTTTGTAAGTGATATTTATTTTCTTATTCGTTTTCATTTCGTTTCCATTTTTGACTATTTATAAAATTGTATGATTTTTCGTCTTCTAGATGAATTCATGTTAGAAAGATAAAAAGATAAAAAACACTTTTCCTATGATTCATATTCCTGAGCTGTATAATTCTTGAGTACATTTCTTGAAAAAAATTATGAATTAATTAACTAATTATCATTTCATTTCATCAAATTTTAAATTCGCTTATGGAGCGCTATCTGATAATGAATTGGAAAAAAATAATGGCAAGATTTTTAAATATTTTAACAAGTATAAATGCAATGCTACGCCTAAAGTTACTCGTATTATAATTAATTTATTAATTATAATACTTTAATTGAATTAAAATTTGGCTTTGTGCGACTAGCAAAGCAGGTAGTAAAATTTATTAAAAAACTGATTTCAAGATTCCATTGTATTTTTAATATTGTATAAAACGTTACCGTGTTGGTTATTAATTAATAAATATATTATAACTTAATCGGTTGTTTCAATTAAATTTTGCATCTGTGCGAGTAGCTTCACCTGTTAGTGAATTTAAGAAAAACAAAAAGGATTACAAGACACCATAGTATTTTTAACAATTATGAACTCAAGATTAAAAAGTACAAAATAATTAAAACATTAAATATGTGTTTTTAATTCCTTAATAAAATATTTTTTTTCAAAGAAAAATTGCTTTTATTAAATTTATTTATATTCAGTAGCTCTCAAAACTAATAACATTTTATAAATGAGCGCAAAGTGTAATAGCTGATACTGAATGCATTGTCATTAATTTCAAAGAAACTTGTGTCTTTTTTTGTTGGCAGTTGACACTGGTTTGTCACGTGTGACGTCATGCGCAGTGATTCCATTATTTTCTAATCAGTACCATCTGGTGTCTTGGCTATTAAGCAGAAATTATTGGAAACTTTTTTTCCCAACTTTAAAGTATTTTATTTTAGGCTCCTCTGTCTACTTTCACAAAGAAAACATCTTTTGTTAAATATTTCTGGGCATTGAATGCCTTGGAATGAACTCCTCTTCAGCTTTATGAATTTAAAAAAAATCTTTAAAAAATCTATGTTCAATAGCTCGACATTCATACAAAATTTAAATAACACATTTTTATTTTTATTTTATTAAAAATATGTCACTGAAGATTTTAATAAAAAAAATTCTATTGCATCATTTCATTTCACCATTAAGAACACTATTTAAAATTTTATATTACAATTATATTAAAACTATTTGAATGATTTACTATGCAATCCTTTATGGTAAAGTCTGATCTTTCTTCCATTCGAAATTTCTCGAAAAGACTTTGAAGAGATATAATGTGTAGCTAAACATATTAGAAAAGAATGACGTACAAAGAAAATTTTAGAAAAACATATCACATAGACGACATTTGCAATTGAAAATTTAATTTACTCAGTCAGTTAATATTTCAGCAAGCGAAATATCTCAAATCAAATAACTTTCTTAGATAGAATGATCAATAAGACTTTGAATGATCTTATTTTTTATAAAAAAAATAAGATTGATCATTATGCATGCATTTTTCAACCTGTTCTTCAAAAAAAAATTTTATTCTTACAAGAAAAGCTTAAAATTATCAGAAAGAGATCATCTTTGAATAGTTAAAGTTAAGAAAATTATTTAGCTGATTGAGACAATTTTTCGTCTTTCTACTTCATAATTTAATTTTTAATTAATAATTCTATTTCTTGCATTTATTTCATTTTTGTCATTCAAAACATTTTAAGATTATTTCTAATTACTTACTAAAGCTTTATTTTATTATCTATATGCTTATAACAAAGCTCAATGTGTGTGTGTGTGTTGGTGCTCTACAGGCCAGACCGTTGGACCTACAGCTACTAAATTTGGTACATGTATACCTTGGAGGTCGGAAATGTGCACCTCGGAGCATTTTTTTTTCGAATTTTTAATTAGAATTTGAATTAATTAAAACTTAAGTAAAATTTCGACGTTTTTCCTATATAACTTCCGACAATATTATTGCACAAACATGATTTTTACACCAATTTAAAGATTAAAAAATTAGCTTTCTAATGGTATCAGTTTTTTAATGTATAACTTGAGCTTCTATTTTTGACGAATTTTTAAAGAAATATTTTAACTATGCTTTTTTAGCACGTGACTAGATAAAATAAAAGAAAACAATGACGGAGGTTCAAAGTAAAAAAAAAAAAAAAAAAACTATCATCGCAATAAATCCAAAAAAATGCAACTTTTAGCACGTGACGGGATAAAATAAAAGAATGCAAAAAATGCAAGGCAAAGGATTCTATGATCGTTTGTAATATTTAAGTCATTAATTCAATAAATTATCTTTATTTATACAGGATATGCATTCAAATTCTGGTCCAATGGCTAATTTGTAAAATATTATTAATAGGCATATATATTGTTTAATACTATTAATTTGATCTAAATGAAGTAAATAATTACATTTTATGTATATTGAGTCAAACAATGCATTTATGAATAATGAGTTTTAGATTTCTTCATACTTTGCTCTGTGAGCCATATTTTACAATATATTTTTATTAATATATTAAATAAAAGTTGCTACAACAATCAGTCTTCTCAATCAATAATTAAAACTCAGTGATTTATAAAATCAAAGAATATTATTAGGAAAACGAGTTCTTTTAGTACTTTCCGTCCATCATTGTAAAGAAAATGTTAATTTCATGCCAATCAATGCCCGGAATTACTTCAAGGTTAATGAACATGTGATTTAATTGAAAATTTTAGAACGCATTACTCATGGGAACCAGCTGGTCTCCAAAGGCGGCTAGTATTTAATACAACACACCTCCTGTTTTCCGAAGAACAGCTCAATGAAACCTCCGAATTATTAGAGTAAGTTTTAGTTTGGAAAAATGTCAGAATCAATAAAATTTATAATGTTTTTAATATGTAATATCACGAATCTTTTCTTTAAATTTATCGCTAGAGAATGATGAAGATATTTGAAATGGATTCAAAATAGATAGATAAAGGATTTTTGAACTTGGCAACTAAATTGGTGACTTTTTCTATAAAAATGAAGGTTCTGGGATTGTCCTATCTCTATTAGGTACTGAAATATGAATATTGTCACTGTAAATTCTATATAATGTCATATAGAGTCGAAGGCGAAGATTCTGAAAGACGAAGAGCTCATATGAATAATAATTCAAACTCTGGAATCCTCATCGCAGAGCAAAATCAAGTTGTGTATTTAGATCGCTACCGTTGTTTTTTATTTAGCTTATATTAGCTCTTTCCGTACATATTGACTGAGTTTTTGTAACCAATGCTCCATGTTTTCTGGAATAATAACGGTAATGGAAAAGTCCTAATGAGAATGACCATGCAAGTAAGATGTCTTTTGCTTTATACCCATCAGGCAATTTCCCGAAAAATATGTATGTGGGGAATGATTTTTTCATGCATAATTTAATTTTAGATTTATTGTCTTACGAAATTAAAACTATTTACAGTTTTTTTTGCCCCTTATTTTTTATAAATCTTTATTTAATGAATCAATATAATTTTTTTCCTGTGTCTTACATCTTTTAGTTAATTTATGAACTTTTTCCAAGCATCAAAAGTTATGCCAATCTGAATTGACTTCACATTTATTTAATTTCAATTACATAAAAATCATTAATTTCCTTCAATATTATTTTAGGAGTTATAACATAAATTTTGATAACTTTATCAGAATTAGAAATGCACATAGCTATATTTTTTGCATTACTTTTGTTTTCAGTACTTTATGTATTATAAATAAAAATTATTGTATTGACTAACACAGTTAAAACTGGACTTTCAAAATGTAATACTTATGTGTATAGATCGATATATTCTCTTTAAACATTTGCATGTGCATTAAACCTGTTTAAAAGTTCAACATTGTTAAAGGGAAATTTGAAAAATGTTTTCGCGTGACTAACTGTCTTTTTATTTCACTTTTTCATAATCAAAAACTGAACCATAATACGTTTTTTTCTGCACATTTTTTAAACGCAAACAGAGTTGAAGAAGTTAAACGATAAATGCTTCTTATTTAAATGAAACAGATGGTAAATCTAATCGTTAAATCATTTCAATAAATGATGTTTAGATTTTATGAACGTTTTGCATTGTCACATATACCTCCAGGTAGCACTTCAGGTATGAGGAACGAGAATTTGTTGGATAAGGAAACTTTTTTTCATTTCCCTGGAAAGCACAACATAGACGATAATGAAATGTCCGTATTTTAAGTAATGAAATCGAATTTCTTTGAGTAGAATGGGTGACGGTCCGCTGATCGCAAATTTGCAAATAACCAAAATTCCTGTGTTTTTATCACGGCTGCTTGCCAAAGAATGATGAAGCACTGAGTAAAGCACGAGGCTGAATGACCAAGATCAAAGCAATGGGTGTCTTTTGTGACTATGTCTGGTCCCGGGAGGGTGCACCTCTTATTTGAAGATAAGAAGCAATCTGTATGATGGTTGGTTCTCACTACTCTTGTGGGTACACACAAAAAAAGAAAAGGTCGTGATCTGGCTTCTTCCATTAATGACGAAATGTATTTCCTTAAGGAATGGTTATACCGTGACCGTTGACGGCCCTTAGGACTGAACTATAGTTAACTTACATTCAACTACAGTGTTGCTGTTACTCATTCAGATTTTCCGTGTGTCTTTCAGTGGGGCGGAATAGCCAGTGACTAGTATGATTATGATTACGCTTATTACGTAACTGTGCGCTGTTCTTTGGATTAACTTCGTTATTCCATTAGGAATTTAATAAGAAATATTTCAGTCAAAAACTGCTTAATTTTGTTTTGAAATTCATTGTTTTTTGGAGTGTTTTGTATGGTGTGGTTATGATTACATTTATCACGTAACTGTGTATTATTACTTGGATTAATTTCATTTTTCCATTAGGTATTTTATAAGAAATATTTCAAAACTTTTGTTTTGAAATTCATTGTTTATTGTTTTGCTTTACCGGTTGTTTTGTTTTACCGGTGTTTGTGTTACTGTGTATGTCGCCATGCGGATTAACTTACTCCGTTCTTGAAGTAAGCAAGAAACGCCTTTACTCAAAAAAATTTGTTCAAAAATTTATTAGGATTAATTTAACCTCTCTAATGTGTGTTTTGCCAAATGAATTGTTTTATATATAACACAGTTGTGTTAAACATTCTTTGCAAAGAATATATATCCAAAACTGTTTTCTTTCATTTGAAAATTTGTTTTATGCATTGTTTATTAATCGATTTTCATTAAAAAATTTCAAATGGTTTCAATGCTTCCTTTTTAGCTTGAAACAATTATAATTGCATTTATTTTTATATAGTTTTGTGATTATACCACTTTTTGTTTTGTTTTGTTTAGGGACTATTTATTATGGTGATTTCTGAATTGATCAGCCTTCAAAGAATTTAGCTGTTTTCTGCTCCCTTTAATAATGTTACCTTTCTAGAAAGAAAAAACACCAAAAATATGTCTTAAAATTTCAACAAGAAGTTTATAATTCGAAATAATACCTCCCGCCCCCTCCTTCCCTCAGAAAAAAAACTGCAGAGAATCTCGGCGCCTTACTCCCCCGAGGAGCAGCATCGGAACTCGGAATTGAAAGGTTGTCAATTTGTCGACAAATGATGTCAAGTTAGTGTCAGATTATTGCCAGAGGGAACATGTCTCGTATAACCTCCAGATAGGGCCGTTTGCTTCACTCGTGTCTGACACTTTTATTATGTTCTCTGTCAACAGTTATATTAATACTCTCTTCACCTGCTAAATTAAAAACAAAATATGGCCTTATCGATGGTAACTTAATTTTAGAAATGTTTGGTACTTTTTCAATGCTTCTGTTCGAGTTTAATAAAATACTAGATTTAGATTTAGATGCTAGACATTTTTGTTTTTAAATGCACCAGGCGGCCATAAAGTCTTTCCCTGGTTAGAAAAATATGAAAGAACCGTTGGATATAATATTGCAAAAGTTTTGCTATGTAACATTTATTGTCTGACTTTTTGAAATCCAAGAAATAGCACAAACAGTGACTTTACATTCGACTGCTACAAAAAGGACTTTATCGAAGGGAAAAAAATCCAAAGGTTGATGGGTTCTATGATTTGAAATAGCCATTACTGTTCAAGGTCAATTTAGAAGTTACTTGAAAGAGTAAGTGTTTTGCAACGGCAGTTGAAGGTGTTGATGTACTCAAAAACCAGATCTTAAATGCTGTGCCTAATGCCACAACCAAGATATTGCATAAAATTTGGCGATAATTTTAAAAAAATCCATCCGAACAGTTTTTGCATTTTTATATTTTAAAATCTAAAAAATGAAGAGATTGTGAAGATTCACTGTTTCAACAGTCACATTTGTGTTACAGAAGTCCTCCATAAATATTAACGTATATGTTTAGGATAATCGAAATCTATAAGTCCTACTTCCATCTAAAAAGTATAACGTAATGGGATGAAATATTTCATTGTTAACAAAATCAGGCACTTTAGAATAATATTAAGTATAATTACCATTAGTGTTGAGCGTTGATCATGAAGAGGATCTATATTTTGTATCTCCTCATCAATAAACGATGTTTCTGATAACCAGATGATAAAATCACACTTCACGGCAGGGTTACGTTTCAATATTTACCAAATGTAAAATTTGCTGTCGGAATATTTATAAAAATGAAAAGTCTTAGGTTGCAAAAGGGGATGAGGATTTTCAAAATCGAGGTCTCTAGCACTTTATATCAAAGGCAACAGTCATTGGACTAAACTATTTTTCAACAAGGCTACCACATAATATTAAATTATGTCATCTGCACCAACCAGGTATTAACTCGCAAAGAAATTACAAAAAAAATCCACCAAATTTAGGTTCTTGATAAATCTATTAGTTCAGGGAACCATTGTTCGATTGTTCGAATAAAGAGTAAGCACTATGGAAGAACATAAGAATTTTAGTAAAGGAGGCAATCTGTATGCGAGATTGGGAAAGTACAACCATCACTAAGCCTAAGAGTAGCAAGTATAAACGCACGATTCAGTCTCATTTTTCTAAATATATTATATTTAATTTGCGGCGTATAATGGTTTCTTTCACTTTACTTGCATTTATTGTTTTTTTTAAATTTTTTATATATTTGGGCTATTTTTGCACACAGCATTTGTTATACCAAAACTGAATTGACCAAAGCTGTTGATACTCTGGTTGGTGAGTGAGTAACAAAGATATCACTGTGGTTGGATGTTCACTAGTTGTCAATTTATGCATTTTTGAAGAAACGGTGTCGTGTATCGGCGTTGGTTTATCCAGATGTGCCTTGCGGTTTCCCTCGGTTCCCTGTTCTTTGAGAGATTGAATTGTACTAGAGGACTTGGGCCTAGTAAATGTATAGTTGCTTCATTATTAGCGATGCCTTTGTAGTAGATAGTTCGAAATAGTTGATTCTTATGTATCCTCTTACAACACAATTATGATCCAAATTGTTAAAGGCACTATTTACTGAATAGCTCCTGCAAAAGTATACGGTACATCTTACCTGAAGTTCACATTGAGCACCGCAATGGTGACGAAAACTGAGAAGGAGACCAGAATCATAGTGAAGAGCAGGTACTTTCCCAGGAGTGGCACTGTGAGGGACGTGGGAGGGATGATCTCGGACAGTAGCAGGAAGAACACCCCCAGGGACAGGACGATGGAGATGGAGAGCGAGACTTTTTCACCCGAGTCCGAAGGCAAGTAGAAGACGAGAACCGACAGAAAAGAGATGAAGACGCAGGGGATAATGAGGTTGACTGTGTAAAAGAGGGTCTTCCTGCGCAGGGTGATGTTGAAGGTGATGTCCGGATAGGGCTCCTCGCAGCAGCTGTAGAATTTCTCAGTCCTGAGAGCGGGAACGGCCATGATGTCCCACTCCACACTGAGATAAAACTCGCTTAGGTCCATACCCATGGGGATGAGGTTTGATTCTTCCGTCTGATATTTATGCTTCAGGTCCACCTAGAAAGAACAGTTTATTGATAATCTATTATTTTAGTTAAGAACAATATTCATTAATCATAATTTTCTTAATTAAATTATTAATATTAGGAATTTAGAAATTATTCATTACTTATAATGTGGTACTTAGAAAGCATTATTCATTTACTTAATGAATACTATTTAAATGTTTTCAAAAATTACTATTTAATTATACTATAGATACTTAATTACTATAGATCAATTTGGAATTACTCCTCAAGTGATTTAATTTGGATAAAATGACGAAAAAGGTTTTTACTGACTTTGAGTTGACTGATTTAATATAATTTTCAATAAAATTTATTCAGTTTAAAAAGAATTTAATGAAAGTTCTTGTTTAATCTTCCTGCTAACCTACTATTTAGAAAAGTAGATGGCAATAATATTAAACTAGAACGTTCAATAAAAACTTTTTCAACTGAATAAATTTCATTGAAAATTATATTAAATTAGTCAACTCAATCTAGAAAATTAGTAAAAGTCTTTTCCAGTACTAAACCAAATTTCTATACTAAAGCTCTAACGGTCACAGATAACGAGCCACAGTAATTGCGTTTTTATGCTTTCAGACAGCAAATTATCACCTCAGATGCCAATCCCTTAAACATAGAGGAATTTTTTCTGATGACGGAGGCTTTATTTCAATAAAATATATCTCAATCTAACATTATCGTATTTTTAGTGTCTAGATTCTCATTTGAAAAGCTGTAATAGATCCTTCTTTATTTTTAGATTTTTTAAAACAATATTGATTAATATAATTAGCGTGGCTAAATTAGTTAAAGGAAATAGGAAACGTTACTAATAGATCTTTTATTACAGCAATACAAATTTGAATAAATAACACAGCTGAATTGTAATCTAAAATATGGCAATAATTTCAAATAAAAAAGAAACAAATATAAGTGTCTAATTGGAATTACTTAAAGTAAAACATTTTTTTAAAATTAGCTCCTTAATATGTGGTCAAGTGCTTATTTCAATCATTTCGAATTTTTCAGCTGACATATATAATTGTTTCTATGTCAAATTTCACTGTTTTATTAAGTACTTGAAAATAGATATAAGCTGAAAAATTGACTACTTAAACCAACCAGCTAGAGCTGTCTCCTCAAAACTTTCTTATTTACTCTCTTTTAAACTTATCATGACAAAGAATGCCTTACATGGTGTTTGTGTTCAATACGTACTAATTATTTTTAAGCTTGAATTTAGCATTTTTATTAAATATATCTTGTCCTTTTTGACGATTAATCCATAGTATTCATTAATTGTATCCAAAAACCGAATTTATATTTTACACGTGTTTTTTCCCAACCGACTGAAACAGAAATTTGGTGCTGTATTTGCTGTATCAAATTTGATATATTTAAACCTCTGCGTTTTTTAATCATCACGTTGATATGTTTTTGAAAACAAAGACCAACAGAAAATCAACCCCCTACTTTGATTTGGCCGAAAATTAGCTGGCTCTTTGTCTACATTTGCTTTTTCTACATTATAGATGTTAAATCAGTGCACTGAATTTTTGCATATACAACTATCTTCGTTTTGTAGTTATCGTATTAATTTATATTCAAACAGCCGGATAGAAAGTCTTTCGCCAATTTAGCTTTACTTAAAATTTGATAGAAATCTACAAATTTGGTACAAAGAAAGTATACCAAATTTCATCCGAACAGGTAAAGGCATTTTTGTGTTATTTTTCACATACAGAAAGGTGACAAGAATTTGCAAATTTTGTGTAATAAATGCAATTAAATTTAGTGTAGTATTTTTTGAAAACTTAATGTAATGAAAATACACCAAATTTCATCTTTCTAACTTAAAACATTTTTAGTTATCTTGTTCACAGTCATAAATATGTTGTTCGAACTAAGGGAGGTCTGACACTTGCAGATTCGTCAAAATCTCTAATTCGGGTTTTTTGAAGATTACTGTACTTTCTCTACATTAACTGTACGAGACATTCAAAAAGCACAATATAAATGACGAGTAAGAGTCATCTGAAATAAGCCACTTTTCAAATCTAGATCCTCAATGTGCAATCAGGAGTTGATACCAAATATTTCAAATTTTTCAGCTAACATATCTGATTATTTCTAATTCAAAATTCATTTTTCTGTTAAACCTGCTGTTTTGTTCGGGTCTATATAACCCGGAATGAAATAAAAATATAATACAGGGATATTTTCATGAAACTTCTTGGCATTTTTGGTTTAATTTGGTATAATTTGGTAAACATGCACTCCTAGAGGGATTTATGTTTATTCCCATTTCGAAGGAATATTTTTCATTTTATACCTAATTTATCGTTCAGGTCAATATGACCCGATGAAAAAAATTACTTATTTTTACTCATACATGTTTAATTTTGCTTGAAATAATTCAAAATAAAGGAATAACAATATTTGCTCTAATTTATACATATTTGAAACCTTTTTATTGGCGTGTTTGGTCACGTGACAAGACTGTATACAAGGTTGAAAAGTACGATTGACAGAGAACCAAATTATTTTCTCTTATTGCAACGTTTCCTTTTTTCCTACTATATTTTTCTTTCTTATAAACTTCAAAAGAGTTGTGCCAGTGATTGTAAGAGAAAAATGGCGAATTGTGTAAATTTGAGTCACACTGATATAGCTAAACTAATAGAAGCTTCTGACAGCGAAGAAGCTGTCAGAAGAAGGATGTCTATGATTTTCAGGATATGAAAATCATACAAGTGATGAAATTGAGAGTGATAGTCCTGACAACGATTTTGATAATGATATTCAACAAATGAGCTGTAAGCAAAGTATTTAGTCCAACAATCAGTGAAATAAAGTAGAAGTTAAATACGCTGCCAAATTCTACTCAATCAACAGTTGCTAACATTAGAAAAACTACTCCAGGTATCATAAGATATGTAATAGCAAAGATAATAGATATAAAAAGTTCATTAGAGAGAATATTCAGTTCTACAACTGAAATTTTACCACATGATTCTGACGAAATCATTAAAATCACTAATATTGAAGGAGAAACAACATATGGAAGCAATATTGAAAGTAAGACTTTTCAATTATATATTGGATTATTATAGTTAGCTAATGTTTTAACTGGCAGAAATATATTTAGTTTCCCCGAAATGTCCCTCGAAGCATTTTACTCCATATAGAGAGATATATTCGTTTTTATAATAAATCCATTCGTCTAGAAAGAAGATATATGAATTAATTAGCTGCACTGTGAGATATCTGGGAAAAGTGGATATAAATTATATCAAATTTATATAATCCGAATAAAAATATTACTGTAAAAACAAATTGCTTAAACGAACGCCATTTTTGGAAGAACAGGAAAATCCCTCATTTTTCCTCCACATTGAAGCAAGGTCATACCTTCCAAGAAATGAGGAATGATAAATATAGTGAGTGCAGAAAAAAAGGGAAAACGTGCCATCGGAATCTGCTGAGAATACTTCATTGTGTGTCAAACATGCAAAGCGCAAGTTCTGCTCATCAAGTAATTACAGCAAAATTAATATATTATGCTTCAATTGTAAGAATAACATTCGCAAATCTCATAAAAAGTTATTGTTCAAATTGTAAAGAAAAGATAAATAATCATTTTGTTGCCAACGTGTTCTGAGGTTTCAACAATTTGTTGCCTTCACATTTTGTGGCTTCAACAATTTGTATACTTATATTTTGAGGCTTCAAAAATCTGAAACGAAAACAATATCATGTTCTCACATGATATTAAAAGTAAGCTTTAATTTCTAATATGTTTCTGTTGTTATTTTCTGTTTCCTGCTTTATATTATAGTAAATTTCAATTACAAATATTTTTTTCTTATTTTTATAAATGATTTATATTAATATAAGTTTAAAAATTGAACTAATATTATTGTTAAAATCATTTCTTAAACGGCCCCTATCAATTATTGCAAGAAAGGTTCTTTTTCTGAGTCGGGTCATATTGATCCGAACGTTACATACACGAAGTAAGTACGAACAAAACAGGAGAGTTAATTGTATGAAAACAATAATTAACTAAAAAATGATTTCTAATGATTTAAAGAGAGGTAATAGCTACAAAAAGATTTCCAAAGTAATTGAGAAACAACATTTTGAAATTTTCTCATTCAGAACATAAATACATTTAGATAAAGGCAATGTCCAAGATCACTTCTTCAAATGAAGATTTTAGTAAAGGACTTATAAAATACGGTGTAATAAAGTTGCTTGGATCCTAGGGGATTTTCTCTGAGCTAGAGAAATGATTTAAAACTGTTTTGGGTCTACTGATTTAAAGGTAGAGACATGATTCCCCATTTCTCCAACTAGAGTGCAATCTTTGGTAAAGCTTGAGGTATTAAAAAAAACAAACTTTCAAATCGTTTCTTATCTTTTTGTAAAATTTATATTGTTTTGTTACCTGAATTTACGCTACCTTATAACTTTTATCTTTATATTTCTAAATACAGGGATTACTAAAAAGACAAACAAAGATTTATACGGTGTCATTAGTTATACGTTACAACAAAACAATACGAAAATTTGTTAGCTAAGATTGTATGCTGATAATCTAAAAATGGGGCTATATTGACTTTTTGGAGTGTGTATTCCATTTATCTTTAGTGTCATATTTAATTATTAATGTTAATATTTCCTCATGGATATGCAAATACTATTTTCTTTTCTTAAATAATTCCGCCATCATTCATGTTTGCTTATTTGTTGATCTGAATTTCTAAATTCTCCTAAATTACAAAAGGACTTCTGAAAGATGGAAAAAATGGAATTTAACAACTGAGAAATTGAAAGAGTTCTTAAATGCAGGTTTGTTGTTATTGATTTCATAGCGCTGTTAAAAAATGGTCTAGAAATGATCCTAAAGAATGTTTGACAGTTAGTTCAATTTAAAAAAGAAAGTTAATCTATTGCTATAGACTAAAGAAATGGCATATGTATATGTATTAAAAAATTTTTAAAGGATCGAAAATCCTAGATAACGCCATGAAAGTTGTAACAACTAAGCAATCAGAAAAATAAATATTTTTAAGATTTGTATTTGGTAAGAAATACTAAAATAAAACTCACTTTTTTGGATCCAAGTAAGTTCAATTTATAGTTCCCTTTTCCTCTTTTGCAAAAAGTTCGATAAGAAATAAAATCTCTCATATTTTTAAGCTTTCACTGCAGTTAAAATGATTCGCTTTTCTTATTCGATATTAATGGCCTTTCAAGCCTTTCGCATTACAGTAGTACAAGGAGATATATTAATTACAGTGTGAGATTATATCCCAGAAATGAGTTTTAGAAGGTGAACGAAATCGTAACAACTTAAGGAAGAATTTGCGTTAGTTTGAGTCCCTACATAAAACCTCCATTCTCTAGTGCAACTTTAAAAATTAATGTCATTAAATATTTATGTGCTATTTGATAACGGAATACACATCACAATAGTGCTGGCTGTCGGAGATTTTAAGACTGAAGGAGAAATGCATGTTGCTCTCCGAACAAAACACGTATATGGACTAAAATCCCTTGAAATTTTTCCAGAAAAAATTTTCCAATTATAATTGGAAAAAATAACATTTCTATTGCAAGTGCTCCATAATTGTGTTTTATGTTACATTGTAAAAATTGCCTGCACCAACATATGCATTTCAGCAACAAAGCTCTCATTACAATCGAATTGGCTTCTTTTGGTTTCACTCCAGCCTGAAAACGTTTGTGAATCAGAGACCAGTGGAAATCCTCCAGGAAGAAATTTATTTCTACAAATTGGCAAAATCCTATTCCTACTTCAAGTGATATCTGAGTATTTATTAACTTAAGGGGTAAAATCGTACTGGTCATCAGAAGACGTGATATGACACATTGACTACCACGCTAATTATCTCTCATTCACACATATTTCTAATTATTTTACCCCTTTTCTACTGAAATTAATAAATAGAAATAATAAATACAAGGTATATAATTAAATAGATGATAGCAATCACAAAAATTAATCATGGCAGCGAACGAGGTAGCAACAAAATGTATCTGCAGTCCTACTGTGTACTATTGTTAGCTCCAATAAATGCTCATCTTAGGCCATAATTGCCTAAATTCTCCAAGAAATAAAGTACCCCTATGCATTGGAGTTAAATTATAAATTTAAGCTAACTGCAATCTACCTGTTCTCAAATTAAAGATGTAAAATAGTTGTGGTCAATAAAAGATGCTATAATTCCTCACTTTCAAGAATCTTTGACTCTTATATTTGGCTATATATACTACATTAGTGGCATTAAAATCATTATTCAGCCATCAAATCACGCTAAGTTTATATGTTAAAAACGTTCTGACATTAAAAACCTTTTAAGTATTTTTGTTCTTTGTTTGCATTTGTACGGAGCGTGTACAAAGAAAATAAGATAACAGCCTAAAATTCGAACTCGGGACTGTGTCGTATCTCCCTGTATCAGACCTTTCTAAGTTTTAAAAACGCATTTTTGGAATTTGCTTTGACTGTTTTAATTATTGAGTTTGCCTGACTGTGAATACAATAATTAAAAATATTTTGAGATTTATGGATAAAATTTGGCATATTATCCATTGACTAAATTTACTAAATCCAAATCAAATTTTAAACGAAATTCCTCCAAAATTTGACTACAAATTTATTTTAAATAACTTTTGTATTTCAAGCACATTTAATTGTTTTTTTTTTAACTTGTTAAGGCTTTTACGTAAGAATTCATTTATTTCTTATTATTCAGAATGTATACAGCTGCATGATATTAAGATTAGTTAATTAGAATTACAAAAAAAAATTCAAACATAAATTCCAACGAATACGGAACGTCCTAATACATCAATTTCACCCAAAAGGCTTAAAGGGAGTTTGCATGAATGGCTGTCCTAATAAAAGTTGTAGACGATAACTATAAAATAAGAATGCTAGTAAAATAAAATGTAGCTCAAAAATTTAACTGTCCAATCTGCATCAAAACTCTTCAAGGATTTGACCATCTGTCGATCAGCGGCATTTTTGCAAGCACATAAACACGATAATTAAAAAACGCAAGGAATTAAACACATGAAAATTTAATGTATGTTATAAAAAATACAAATAGTTATAAAAAAATTGCAATTAATTGTGACTTTGATTCCAATTCTTGTGACTGTAATTATGGCTGCCAATTTTAATTTTAATTGGTTGAAAGAAAGGCTTTCAAGATGCATATTTAGTATTCTGGTGCTTATGCATAAGTCGGATGAAAGTGATTAATCGCCAAAGGTAACACACTAATAGTTTTTCAAATATTTTGTTTCCAATGATATGCAGTTAATAACGCAGGAATAAAATTATTAGAAAGTATGTGGGAACGATTTTCGAAGGCCATTTTCACTGGTTACACTTTCGTTTTATAAAATTGGTGTATTTATCGAATATGGTGTTAAACTAAATTTCAATTTAATATAATGGGAGAGAACTCACAGTGTATCCATCGTAAGTCCAAGATCCGAATTTCATGAGACAGGTTTGCTCGTCGAAGGGAAAGTATTCTACGTCGATGCCGCATGAACTCTTGTAAATAGCGGGTGGCTTCCAGATCACCTTCCCATCGTAGTGCAGAATGGCTTTGGTCATGATAGTCACTTCGTAGTTGCCGTCGGCACTGAAAACAATTGGAAACAATCAGTTCACGCAATTGGACTTGGTGGTTTTCTCCAAATTCGAATAAAGGAGACGAGAGTCTGGAGCAACGTGAATTAGTAAAGTTCTTTAAAACGGTTAAAGACTGAGTGGAGGGTTGGTGATTGTGGAAAACGAGGCTAAATCACTTTAAAAGTCTGTTTGAATTACAGAATATTAATCATATTTTATAAATAAGAAATTTTTAGATTAATATCATATGAGTTAATATTATTAATTATATATTGATTAAAACAATAAAAAGTCTCCCAAATTACTTTCTTAATTGATTTTATTCGATATGGTATATGGAGATACATTTTAGCCTTTTAAATTTTTTAATAATTGTGACAAACAGTTTTTAATTTAAAGGTATAACAAATCAGCATCGACAATTTTGACATTACAATTTTAATTTAATTTAATTCATTTCAGAAAGTGATCGCTTGCTTAAATATAACAAAGTGATAAGATAATACTTGAACATGCTTTTTTACATGAAATATCAGATAATATTTTCGAACAAGAACAGTTTCAATAAGTTAGCATTTTGTTCACGTACAAATGGTTGAATTAATTAATATTAAAAAATCATGAGAGAAATAACCTAAATGAGAGTTTGAAAGTTTCAGGAGATATATAATATAGATAAAACCACTATTAAATGAGTAATATCCTTTAAAAAGTATAAATGAAATTCCAACTGTTTTATATTAATTTTCATTTTCTGTACATATCCAAATAATCATATATGGAGCGAAATAAGTTTTTGCTTATAAATAGATTATGTCAAACATATATTTGTTCTCTATTTCACATTGTTAAAGTTAATGTGGCTGGCAAACACATTTTAAATTTGACAGAAATGTTATCTGAAATCTCTCCTTTGGAAAAAAGATTAACAACAGTAATTGATTTCTGACAATCCATATTATTTCTATGTTCCATTCCTAATAAACACTTTTTTAACATTAATTCCAGGTCAATTCTAATCAAATTATTGTGTCCCATTATTCTTGTCTTGTTTAGCAGTAAAGAAAATTATTTTCATTTAGATAAATAAAATAAACTAAAAGATGATAGATTTCGAATATCATTCATTTCATTAACCGAAACAAACGAAGATAATAGTAAGAGTAAAGTGAACATTTATTCATATTTTAGATATATTGTTTGGAAAATTGAATAAAATGTAAATTAATGTTTGCAATATTAAAAAAATCCAAATACCCTTAAAATTATAATTTTTACAAATATTATAATTGAACTTCTACAATATCTTTTAAATTTACCGATAAGATATATTACAAAATTCAGTTTAATGCATAAACCTTTCTATTGGTATTCATTTCTTTTAATGACATTTCGGTGTTTACTAAGATTTCATAGAAATTTTACTTTAAATAATAAATTCTAATTTAAATGTTTTTCTGAAAAATAAATTATTAATTAATATGATTTTTAGCCTCTGTTGGTTAATTTAATTTTAAATGAAGCCTGTTAAATGAACGCAGTTTTTAGATTTTAAACAAACAAATAAATAAAATTTTAATTTAAAAAATATATAAAAGTAACTGTTAATTTTGAAATGTGTAAATAAATAAAATTTTAGATTACAATAAATTGATTTATTTTTAGTTTTGAAAATATCATAAACAAATTTGTAATTTATTCGAATTGAATTGATTTGAACAACTGAGACGTTCAAAATTAAAACTAGATTCAGTCAATCCATATATAAATTAAAATATATTTTCAAAGCCTATCTGAAATCAAATATCATTTTTCAGCAATGGGAATATCACTTAATATTTCAAAAACAGAATGAATATTTCACTTAAATAATGAACGGTATGATTAGCAAACGAAAATTTCTGATGATAATTCTCTGCACAAATGTCAAACGATAAATGAGAATTCGAATAAAAGATTGGGAAAATTTTTCTCATAAGATTCTCTTTGTGGCGAAACAATTAATTTTCTTTTCGAACAATGAAACATCGTCGAAGCACGCGAAGAAATCTCCACCATGCTTCATTAAATGTTTCGTTTTATTAAAAATACGTCTTTAACAAAGTGTTGTTTGCTCTTGATTATAAGATGACTGAATCTTTAGAAAAATATTGCTCGACAAATTAAAGGCCAAGTTTTCGTAAGATATTAATTGCTAAATGGCTTTTCAAATGTAAAAGCAATTCTCACTTTAATTGAGGAGTCAGTTATATGAAGATGAGATTCTTCAATACTTACAATGAAAATTTTTACCTATCGATATTTTTCAAACCGAGATTATTGGTGGAGCTAAATTTTTCAATCGAAATTACAATTGTATTTTAAAAAGTTGCAACCAAAGTCTTTGAAATTAAATCGAATTAGAAGTACTGAGCTTGCAAATGTAGAGAATTAAATTATTTATTTCAATTAATGATTTTTTTAGGTTTGCATTTCAGGGCAAAATTATTCTTTTCTAAAATATAAAAGGAAAACTCAGTTTCAGATTTGATAACTCATTACAATTAATGCTTAATTAAACGGAATATTCAGCATAAGCTAATTTTTAATGGTAAAGTAAAACAATTTTTTAAATAGTATTAAATCAAAAATGTTTTAAATCAAATTTCAAGTTGAATGAAATGCTATTAAGTATAAGTACTGTAATGAATTGAGTCAAATAGTTTCTAAATAATTGTTTTTAATTTTTAGCTATTTTAATAGCTAAAAAGTAACTATGTAAGTAGATTTGATCTATTTTGTGATAATTTTTAACAGGAAAAATATATGTTAAATTAGAGATTTTAATCGTAATCATTGATATATACGTAGTTTTTACATAGATATTTAATAATTTAAGTTTATAATTTCAAACAAATTATTCTACTATGTTATTGTTTAATTTTTGCAAAGATTTTTGACTTACTCAGATCTTACTTTTTTACTTTTTTGTTTCATGGCAAATAAAGTCATCCTACTTATGGTTAAATTTTAATTAAATATTTTATCAGTATTTTCATAAAATAGCGTTTATTTAAAGTAACCAAATGTATCTGATTAATAAAAAGAATTTTGAGTTACTGATTTTTGAAAATGGAAATTATTTTTATGATGAAACCAACTACATGTTGATTATTAATTGCAACTACTGCTGAATTATATTATCTCTACTCTAATTATGTCCAATAATTAATTTCCATTTTAGTATATACGAATACTTCCAGATATGAAATCAGTTTCAAAGAGTTAGAAAATTATATTTTATGTTGTTTAACCCAATAAGTTTCCCATTAAAAATTATAAAGTCTAAATTTCACTAATACTGTTTATGCTAGTTATATAAAATAGTTTTGAGATTCTCGTATTTTGTGGGAGAGGGGAAATTTCATTATTTTGCGATTAAATTAGTCTGAGAACACAAATCAGAATGATTTAAGATAACACAAATTAATCATTATTTTAGGTCAAATAACAGTCCCTTTTGGAAAAGACATCTCCTTAGGAAAGCCATCTTGATACATCTACTTTTATACATCTAATTAGGAATATTTTAATTCCCTAATCAACAACTCATAATTAACAAAAAAATCAATATGGTTTTTATCGTTTAAAATCCTACACAATGCATCTTACGGCTGCTGAATTTTTATATTTTTTAACTTATAAGTTAAAATTCGTAGAGATCGTCAATCAAAATAAAAGTCACAGAAAATCTGTGGATGTTTCAAATATTTTACAGATTCTAAGATGAATCAAACTTCTAAGGCATTCTACAAAAAGAAAAAAGCATCTTATTAAACAGCTGTGTAATTCAAACGACAAAACAATTAAATTTAAATAGGAAATGCTAATGTAGTATTCTTTTAATAAAAAGAATTTTAGAACTGCAGATTTGACGAATTTTTTGTAGGGCTCTTCATTGGAATGAAAAATAGTTCAAAATAATGTTTGTGATTGATTCAAAATGGCGTCAGACTAAAGCCATATTTGCTTAAACAGATACCAAGAAGGCCGCTATGTCAAATTAAGAATTAATTTTGAAAATCTATTACTTCAAAGCAAATATAATGTTTCTGAGGTGGAAGTATTACTTAAGATTCACAGAAATGAACAAATATTTCACTCAGCCAATAACTGAGAAAATTAGGAAACTACTATTTTTATTAGAATCCTCCATCTGAAGTACAAATGATAAAATGGTAATATACAATTCCAACGAAAGAAAAAGAAAAATTGTAAAAATAAAAATAAAATATTTTCTCCGAAAGAAAGTAATTAATTTCCTTTTCCTACAGAGAAATATCGTCGAAATAAATGGGAAGTAATTTCGAGCACGCTACGGTTCGTTAAATGTTTTGCTATTTGAAAAATACTTCTTAACTTTTAACGAGCGAAAAATATTATTCTTGTCTATGAAATGACCAAATTTTTCTAATCATGTTGTTCAAGAGACAAAGATTTAATTTCAGATAATATATTATTTGCTAAATGATTGCATAGATGCAAAAATTCATTGATAAAAATTAAATAGTCATTTATAATAGCTAATATTCAATATTATTACTCAAAAGAAATAAAAAAATACTATAAGATTCGTATTATTAAAATTATTCGTGCATTGTGAATTTTTAATAGGTAAAATAACTAATATAACATTACTAAGCATTTTTTCTACGAGTACAAAATAAAATAAGTTTGCCATCATTTAAAATTTAAAATTGTTACGAAATCTATTACAAATGAAATAATAATAATAGTATGAATAATTATTTATGAAATTGAAGTTTTGGTCATTAAAACTGATATTGTAGAAATTCTTTTGAAAAATGATCACCTTTCTGATTTTATTTATTCAAAAATAACCACCAATCGAATTAGATTCTTTAGTCTTAAAGAGAAAAGGCTTTTATTTTATGTCTGCATTTGGGTTTGAAACTATTTAAATTATATTAAATTATGTTAACTACTAAAAATCTCAGTTTTCCCACCAAACTTTTACAGATAATATTTGATAAAATATCTTAAATATAAAGAATTATTTTTCATAAATCACATTAATTTAATTTATATTTAATTTATTGCAACCTTTACATTCAAAAAGGTAAGGTAATTCGTCTTTGCATCAAACTCTCCTTCTGTGCATTTGGGTTTGAAACTATTTAAATTATATTAACTATTCAAAATCTCAGTTTTCCCAACACAATTTTACAGATTATATTTAATAAAATATCTTAAATATGAAGAATTATTTTTCATAAATCACATTAATTAAATTTATATTTAATTTATTGCAACTTTTACATACAGAAAGGTAAGGTAATTGGGGTCTTTGCATCACACTCTCTTTCTGTAAGTTTTAATGTATGATCTATAGCACCAAGTATTCTAAAAGAAATATTCATTTTTCAAAATATTTAGAAATCCGTATACCTTAATTATCTTCCAAATATCCGTCCACCTTCAAACAATTTTCTCCAAAGAGTTTTGAATAATTTTTTCATTGAAATATCAAAATGGTAATCAAGTTTCAAAATGTTATAAAAATTACGCATTTTATGTCTAATTTAATTCAAACCTGTCTTATAATTTCAACGCCTTAAACTATTCAAATTTACAATATTTTAAGGTGTTTTAAAAAGATATTTTATTGTATTAAAAAGAGTATTAAAACAGTGGAATATATATTTCAGTTAAATATACAAGTTAATGAATAAGTAATAAGCAAGTAATATGAAAAAAAAATTTAAGTCAATTCCTACAAGGTCAACAAAGAAAAACTTTTATTATTAAGTATCAAAAAATCATTGAATTTTGCAAGAATTGAACTCGCATTTTTCCCCTTCGCGGGAACAACATCGAAATCCTAGCATTTTACTGATTGAGCTACTGTCTATCGATTGTAAGATTTTATTACAAGCTGCTAAAACTGTATTTAAAGTATGAAGGATTAATTAAATTTAATTAATGAATTTTTATTTAAAAAAACTGTATTAGCATCAAGTGTCATCCCCTACATGGTTTTAAAATGTATTTGAGTGAATGAATAGAAAGTATTTTATTAACCACTGAAAATTTGAACAAGATGTATAAAAATATATAGGAAGAGTGTTAACTAATAGTAGAAATTGATAGAAAAGTAAGACTAAATTATTATCAAAGTAAATTGTATGAAAATAAAAATCTTTAATTTTTGTTTCTTATTCTGTTTATTTTCAATATTTCAATTAATTTCATTTTGAGATTTTTCATAACATTCAGTATCGTTGTGCAATACCTGAAAATTGCATTACACAATATTGTATTGTATTGCATTACACATGGTGAACAATATGACAAAAGCCTTTAATTTTAAATGCTTTCAGAATTTTCCAATAGTGTTATATAGTACTGATTTCTTAAAAATTTATAATCTTATTTAGTATTCTACACCTATTAATACACATGAGAGTTAAAATAATACTTACTTGTTATACAGAACAATATCTGGTAGCCAAATCTGCTCAGCAGGCACATGTAGTTTGGATACTCCACCGTATTCATCAGGCTCCCAACGAAGTTTGTAGTCGTTCCATTCCTGTAATAAATACGAGCTCCATGGAAAGAGATTTGAAAAATCAACTTCATCATACTTTTGAAACAAAAAAATAACGGTTCCTATTTTCCTTATTAACCCTATCTCATAAGAATATTGGTTTTTTAAAATTAAATAAATGTTTAAGTTTAATTAAAAAACAAAATGTAAAAAGAAAATAATAGGTCTTACTTCTTGTTTATCTTTTAATTAATCAGATTATTAATCAAAAGATAAGCAAATTTTATAGCATCTAATATGAAGTATTTATAAATAATCTTTAAATTTTCGAAAGTAACCGAATGCTTTTATTATTATTTCAAAAACTGGTTTATTAATTAACTGAATGATAAAGAATTAGAATTATTAGTTATTTTCCTGCGTAAATTATCTATACTTATAATAAAGCTCAAAGTGTGTGTGTGTGTGTTGGCGCTCTACAAGTCAGATCGTTGTACCTACATCTACCAAATTTGGTACATACATATCTTGGAGGTTGGGAATGTGCACCTCGGAGCCCTTTTCTCGAATTTTTAATTAGAATTTGAATTAATTAAAATTCAAGTGAAATTTCGACGTGTTTCCGCTATATCTTCCGAAAATATTATCGCACAAACAGGATTTTTACTTCAATTTAAAGATTAAAAAATTAGTTTTCTAATGGTATCAGTGTTTTTATGTATATCTCTAATATATAGCCTCTATTTTTAACACATTTTTAAAGAAATGTTAAAATGTGATATTTTTTTAAAAAGTAAATGCAAAGCCAAGGTTTTTATAATCGTTTGCAACATCTAAATCATTTATTCAATTTTTTTTTTCCTTTTTCGCTTTCTTTAAAAAACATATTTAATATTTTGGCAACATCACAGAAAAACATTTTTAATTTCAGGCCAATCAATGCCGGGAAATAGATAAAGGCTAATGAATATGTGACTTAATTTAAAATTTTAGAACGCATTACTCATGGCGAACCAGCTGGCTGCCAAGGGCGGCTAGTCTGTAATAAAAGAGGGGAAATTGTGACACTTAAACCAAAAGGGTGAAATGACAAAACTACAGAATACTGAGAAAATTTTATGTATAAATAAGTTAAAATAGATTTAATTAAAAAAATTAAAATGTCTTCTATTTCAGAAAAAAATTGAAAAAGAAAAAGGAAATAAAATAAAAGAAGAAAAACGCAGCAATGCATTCAAAATGAAATAAACATCTATCAAATCAAGCAAATAACTATAGAGTGAAATAAGCAGCAAATATTCTGATCGGTGATAAATCTCAAACAAATAAAAAATTTCTCAAATAGATCAGCTAAGAAACTAAATCTGATAAGATTAGGAAATAAATAAGAGTTGTTTTTTACGATCTTTTTAACATATTGGTTTTGACTTTGACGTGATATTATGTTGCAATAGTGAAAATAAATAAAAGCAAAGATTTGTTTTTAAAAATAAACATAGCTACAAGCAATTTATTACAATGGAGAAAAAAAATAAGTAGCTATATATTTTCAAGATAAAGAACTGCTAACTTCACATCTACTAATAATGAAGGTGGATGCGTGTGTATGTGTATTGGTTTTCTAAAGGGCAAATCATTTAAATTTGAACAATCAAATATTGTAAAAATACACTTTGGAGAATCAAAATGCACATTCCCTAACTGGTTTTATTATGAAAATTTCAATGAATCAAAAATTCTTATAATATTCTCAAATTTGACTGAACAAAAATTATTTTTTGGGGCATTTTAAAATTCAAAAAACTATTCTTTTGATTATTCTAATTTTTCATCACACAAGCAACGATTTTCAAATAAATTTTTAAAACATTTTATGTAGAATTTTATTAATATTTTTATTGTTGTAATGCATTTAAAATTATTTTTATTGTTCATTAAGTGTTTAATAATGTAATTTGCTTCATTGTTAACAGGAAAGAAATAAAAATTCTTCTTATAATTTTCATATTCATCGGGAAAATAATATGGAATTTATACTTTTTAACATTAATGCATTACATATTTTAGGCATGTATAAACGTACCTCAATACGATATTAAGATATTAAAAATATCCTAATATGCTTAGAATTACATTATTTCTCACAAATTTTAATCCAACTAACATGCTGACGGAGTTTGCAAGTAATTCTTGTCAATTGAGTTTTATTAATATAAGATTTAATATTAGAATCGACAAAGAGAAATAAGAATGGAAAATTATAACATCACATAAGATAACAATGAAATCAGATGTTTGTTAATGCTGGCAATTGTGATTTTCATATGATGCAATTTCACTTGACTTCATTTAAAAGTTCAAAGAACAGTAAGAGCAGAGCAGATGCAAGATGACTAAATCCTATTAGCACAAACATCGCAATATTGGCCTGCATTCAGAATATAGGACAGCATTGTGGGCATACCCTGCAATATCTTGTGCTAATAGATAATAATGCCTCTTAAATGTTTCTTTCAGTTTAAAATTAGGTCCCTGAAGAAGTCATGAATATCAACACATATACAAAGAAATTAACTGAAATCAAGTACAGAAAATCAAGCTAATGAGTTGATCGCACGAGGAGCTAGTAATTTTTAAATGGATAAATAATTTTAGTGGGATTCTTGTGGTAAGACTACCCGTTGTAATGGTTCTCTTGAGATGATTTCGGGGAAGTTCGGGAAGTTTGTTCAAAGAATTACTTATATA
>JAPMOQ010013041.1:1104155-1123011 GCA_026543055.1 Argiope trifasciata | reverse complement strand
ATTCCCGACCTCCAAGGTATACATGTACCAAATTTGGTAGCTGTAGGACCTTTTTTTCACTCAAACTCGCTTAATTTTCATTTGGTTCCCAATTCTTTATTCTATATTTCTATTCTGATAGTAAAATAATAATTAAAAACATCATACTTCGCAAAAATTCATATTAAATTCATAAAAATTCATCTCAAAATTAATACTTTTTGAACTAGCTAAACATTAATATTGCCCATATTCATGATTTTGAAATAGAAAAACACTATTTCAGAATTAATGTAATCGGCATTGCTTTACAAGGGGAAATTAACCAACAATTTTACTAATAGTCATCCTTGCAAAATGAGCTTAAGCGTATGTGACTGTAATTAGCTGAATATACAAAATTTAACGAACAATTTATTCAACAGAAATAGTAAGTATACGATAAAATAACTATTTTCAAATAATACGACGTTTCAGGTATTTTTATTTATTAATTTGAGAAAAGAAAATACAACTTAAAGTGAGTACGTAGAGCCTAGCTACACTTGAATGCAAAAACAGCTTTTAGTATATATAGCATTGAAAAAAGAAAGGTGCTTCCGTAGATTTATACGAAAATATATTCAATGTTATTGTTTTGTGTGTTTGATTTCTATTTAAATTCATTTCTGCGATATACATTATTATCTTCGAATGCCAAATACTTTTTTTCGGAACTTTTGATACGTGCTTTTCCAACCACAGATCATTGTTGAACAGGTAACAACTTATACGAATTCTACAAACGGATTCCTCTGCATTCGACGTAAAATAAAATCACCTCTCCAGAATTCTGCTTTGTATATATTTTTTTCGTAATCGGAATAAGTTTCTAAATAACCAAAATAAAAAGTTTTAAAATAATGCTTTTAATAGTGCATTAAAAAGTAGTAAATAATTTTAAATTAGTAATTCATAAAGTTAAATTCTCTATAAATTGCTTCTCACAACATATTTGAAGGAAAACTTTTTCGAAAGGTTCTGTAATGCATGTACAGAATTATGAAATATGGTGCACAAAGATGTCGAAAGAGTTAAATTTTAGTAACAGAATTTTCACAATTTTGAAGGTATTTATAAAAAAATAAAAAAATCCGTTTTTCTTAGGTGATATTGAAGCATGTCATTGGCCAAAAGTTATTTTTCCATCATTTTAAGGAAAAGAACTTTGTGTGATATAAATTTTATTTCTTTACAAATTTTAATAAATTTTTAAAAATATTCCAAGTGTATAACACAAGAATACTTTCCGTTGTTTTAGTAGCTGGATTTAGAGGAAAGGATAAATAAAATTATGATAATAAATTCCCCTCGCTTCATCCAACGATATAGCAATCTATTATGATACTGATTACATTCTTTTCTGCAAATGATATCGCTATAATATAACTAAGAGTGTGAAGAAATAGAAAACAGCCTTAATTGACTGCAGCGCCTTCTAGTGGACAATTACAACAAACTCGTTGAGGATACTTTAACGCTTGTTCTAGTTTCAGAACATACGAATGGACATAAGTGTTCCACTTTCCTCCGAGTAAAATCATTCTTTTTTCATTTTAAATAATTTTATTTTGTAATTATTTTGTGAAATGTTTGTGTTTTAATTAAATTCATTTATATGTGTAAATGATTTCTTATAAATTTAAATTTTTCCTGTTAATTCATTTTTTTATTAATCGTTTACACATTGCTACAAGAGTTAAATAACAAAACTTTGAAATTCAAAATGAATGAAAATGTGCAGTCTTACTGATTATAAAATATAATTGGGGTGTTAAGAAATTGAAAATTGTTTTTGAAATATCCATTATAAAGTTAAAAATATAGCGAAATATTTAAACTTTTTATCTTTATTTTCTTTGTAAAATATCTTTTAATTAGTCTAAGCTTTAAAATTTATTTATTAATTCAAAACAAAGCATATAAATGTGCAACAAAGATCACTTAATTTTATATTATCCCTCATTGCAAAGTCAAAGTATCAGCAATATAGTATTTAATTTAAGAAAGAATAAACGTCATAAATGATTTCAAAATAATATTTTTGAACGAAGATTAAAAATTAAAGCAGAATGATTATCTCCAGACTAAACAAAATCCAAAGATAAAATTATGGTAATAAATTCCTCCTTGCTTCATATGACGATCTTCCAAAACAGTCGATAACGATAACGATTTTTTTTACTTTCCAAAAAATAATCGTTTTAAATGAGTTTTGTGTTAAAAGTGTGCATCTTGTTTTTCACTGCTTTGTGCTTATTAATCTCAATATTGCTAGCGAGAAAAATAAAAACAAAAGCAGTGTTCGAAGATACAGAAGCCTCTCATGCATTATTGAAGAGTGATACATTTTTAAATCACCACATTTGCATTTTCTGCTTTGGTGTACAGTTAAACGACACGGTTTTTTTTTTTACTTAAATGATTACACATAAAATCCTCAAAAGTATTTGAGGCAAATTATTAAGTATGCTAATGAGATTTTGTCGGAGTCTGGTGTAAAAAATAAAATTTCCGGTCAAGTGTAAATATCCATAATGGCATTTTTCATTAAAATTGCATTCTTTAAAGACTGAGGATCAGTTTGAAGGATAGAACCAGGATTACTTGCATATTATTTCTTGAATATGTCACTGACATAAACACATTTTGCTTCACGTGATTTGTTTTTAATGCAATATGCTAATCAGTAACGACGATGCATATTGATTTTTTGTTTATTAAATTCTGTAATCTCTAAACAATCACAATAATAAGTCAGATAAATCGACAAATTATTTAGTAAAATGTGTTTTAAAGGAATTCTTAATAAGGTAGAAATAGCGAATTTTAATTCAAATTTTATTTCTTTGTAATTCTTAATTGTTTATTATTTAAATCGCGATGAGTTTTGAAATGATAAAATATCTATAATTAATTCTAAGCTACATAAATGTGCTCATAAATTTTTGCAAAAAAGAAATAAAATTTAAATTTATATATATATAATATATTTCATTCTGTAACTTTAATACGCAATCAAAGCTAAAGTCTTTTGCTTTACGATATGTGCAGCCATAGAGTAACTTTACAATTATAATGATTTTAAATTAACTTATATATTTTAATATATAAATAGAGGAATTAAATTCATTAATGATTATTAACTAACTCACGAAAATTTCTAATAATAGATATTATTAAAATCTATACTTATAATAAAGCTCAATGTGTGTGTATGAGAAAGAGAGAATATGTGTTGGCGAACTACAGGTCAGACCAACCGCTCTACAGCAATCATATTTGGTATTGCATGTCTTGAAGGCCGAGACTGTGCACCTAGGAGTTATCTTTTTAAATTTTGAATAGTTTTGATAAATTTAAAATTAGATGATAATTTGGTGTCACTTCTGAAAATATTATAGCAGAAAATTGATTTTTGCATACAATTAAAGATTAAAAATATATTTTTAATGATACCAATTTTTTAACTTATAAATTAAGCTCCGGTTTTTAACGAATTTTTGAAGCAATATTTCAACCATATTTTTAAAAGTATATTTCGCACAAAATAAAAATGAAATTTAATGATCACGGGCATGCAAATGGGAAAAAAATGAGCTATTACCACCGTGTTGACATCATATTAACAGAAGTTTAAATTAAAATATAAATCAACTATTATTGAAGATTAAATATATAAAAATGTAATTTTCAACACTCATCTGTATGAAGTAAAAATATTATATATGAAATATTATATTTCCTAAAAGTAAATGGAGGAAAAGTTTTCTATGTACTTTTATTTACTATATCTGTATTATTGATTTAATAAAATAGTTTTATTTAAGGAAAAAATGGCTTAATATATAAAAAATAATCACTCTAATCAGCGCTCATCAGCTAGTTTGGTGCATACATCTGCTAATAATATGATCTAAATAAAAATACTTTATGTAATTTAATAAATTATACTTTACATAATTTAAATCAATAAAAATACTAATAAATTATGAATTTTAAAATTTTACATAGGTTCTCTGCCCTTTAAATCATAGATATTTTTTAATCTTAAAACACCAATATTTTTAATAAAAACTGCTGAATTTCAATAAACTAAATCAATCATTAAATCTGACTATTTTAAGAAATTTGAATATCACTCTTCGATAAAAACTGGCAATTACAGACCACTTCATCGACCATCCAGAAGGAGATACGTTTTTGGAGAGTGATTGGCCTATGATTACGAAAATGTTGATTGCTTTAAAATTGATATATAAAAACTTCCTAACGCTTTGAGATCACCAAAAGATAGAAACATTTATTGATTTATTTAAAAGCTGAAGTGCCAGGTGTATTTCGCAGAATATAATTCCTTAGGACGAAAGAACTGTATAAAATTTAAAATTCATAAGTTTTTCATAAATATATTCGTTGAACTTAAAATATAATAAAATATTTTTGTTTACTTCCTTTAATTATTTTGAAAAATAAATAAATAAAAACTATTTAACGATGAATCAGATAATTTTTTGTTGAATAATTCTTCAATATTTTATATAAATTACGAAAACTATTCTAAAGTGACATGTAACTTCAATGACAGACGATTCTGCTTTCAAATTTCATATTTAAAAAAGCGACATGATTAGTTTCAGTAAAAAGGGTTTTTATATTATTTGCAGTTTTACATTCATACTCTAATTTAAATTTGAAATTTTATGGGTGCTATCAAAAAATTAAGCTGAGGGATAAATAGTACAATGAATAGAACGATTTAAGACCAACAAAATAGTGTGAATGGGCTATATAGCTATCAAAATTTGAAGCTTAAAAATATTTTGCAGAAAAGTTATAAAGAGACCAAGTTACATAAAATATTTAATTGGACATTTTAGAGATAATTAACACTGGCTGACCGACCATTCGCCAAAAGCGGCTAGTGAATAATGAATATAAATCAAGCTATGAAATAGCGTATACCTTCTATAAGTTCAATTTAGAATTAAAATGTAATTTTTTTGTTTAAATGACATAAAATAGGAAATATCATTGGTGAAAAATGAACTACTGATATATTGGTTATGTTAGATATCGGTTAATTAAAAGTTAATATATCTTCCCTTATTAATGCTATTTTTTCTTTTGTTTCTAACAGTGCTCTTCATTGAAAAGTAAAACATTTTAATTACAGTGCTGCAGGATAAAAATAAACAAATTTCGTATAAAGAATTTAAAGGTCTTAAAATGGATATCATAACTATCAAAGTTTTAAAATGGGTTGTTAAAATTTTTAGTGAATGTATGTACAATATTATTAAAGTAATTAAGCCTTATAAAGTATTTTGAAGAAATATCTCTCAGTTTAAAAGTTAAAGTTGGATTCAGGAAAAAAAATATCATGTAGTATGGCTGCATAGTCAATCACAAGAATCAATCAATAAAAGATTGATAAAAGCTTTCTTCTATTACTTTAGGTGCATAGGAAAAGAGAGAAAATTAAGAAAATGCATTGCACAATGAGTAAAACAGTGCAAGATTTCTAAAATATTATGATTTATATACCGATTAAATCTGAAATTTAAAAATAGTTTGACGAGGAAAACATTAAGCAAAATATATAATTAAAAATTTGGTGAGTTAACTGGCCGCCAAAGAAACCTTATTTTAAATAAAATCGGATAAAGCGAAGAAAGAAATATTAAGAAGTGTTAGTATGAGTATTAAGAAATATACTAGTCCGTATTATGTTTTTTAACTGTCTATATCATTGCTTTTAATTTAATAGATTTGCTTTAAAATAATAATTTAATTAATAATTGCTTTTAATTTAATTTAATTTAATAGATCCCTTGACCAAGTTTTGTGATCTCTTCATTAGAGTTTATGTTAAAATTAGTGAGCGAGTTCAACCACTGAATGAATTTCAAAGTAATATACCGACAATTTTACGGGTACAGTGAAAGACACTTTTAAAAATTACTGAGAAGAATTGGGCTATTGAAGAAATATGTGATTTCCAATGAAAGGGTGTCACTTAAAGCTTTCACGTTCATTCGAAAAAAATGGCTTAAACAATATATATGCCTATTAATAATATTTTACAAATTGACCATTGGACCGGAACTCGAATGCATATCCTGTATAAATTCCATCCAGTATAAATAAAGATAATTTATTGAATTAATGATTTAAATATTGCAAACGATCATAGAATCCTTTGCCTTGCATTTTTTAAAGAAAATATCACATTTTATATTTTATTTCATCCAGTCACGTGCTGAAAGTTACATTTCTTTAGATTTAATGTTCAATAATAGTTGAGGTTTTTAAAATTTGAACTTCCGTCAAAATGATGGCAACACGGTGATAAAACCTAATTTTTTAACTTTGAAGTGTTCTTGCAGATTAAATTTTATTGTTTTACTCCGAATATATTATTGAAAATATAGTTAAAACATTTCTTTAACAATTCGTTTAAAATAAATTTATATGTTAAAACACCGATACCATTAGATAGCTAGTTTTTTTAATCTTTAACTTGATGTAAAAATCAGCTTTGTGCAATAATATTTTCGGAAGTTATAGCGGAAGAACATCAACTTAATTTTTAATTAATCCAAATTCTAATTTAAAAATTCGAAAACAGGGCTCCGAGGTGCACATTCCCGATCCCAAAAATATACATGTACCAAATTTGGTAACTGTACATCCCACGGTCTGGCCCATAGAGCGCCGACACACACACATTGAGTTTTATTATAAGTATAGATAAAAAATGTATGTTATTTTTTCTTTAAAATCAATACAAAATTTAAAAAATAGTTAAAGTTAAAAGATTCCGTTATTAGTTGTTAAAGAGTCGGTAACTTTATTCGGAAAAACCTTTTGCGTTAAATGTTCTAGTAATGTATCGGTTATGCTTCCAAAATATTAAAAATGTTTTTTTCGGTGATGTTGCCAAAATATTAAATATGCTTTTTTAAAGAAAGTGAAAAAGAGAAAAAAATTATTGAATAAATGATTTAGATATTGCAAACGATTATAGAAACCTTGACTTTGCATTTATTTTTTTAGAAACTATCACATTTCATAATGGAAAAAAAATTATTGAATTAATGTTACAAATATTGCAAACGATGATAGAAATATGCCATTAAGTTGGGATTTCAATGCATATCCTGTCTAAATTTAATCAGGTTTACCGTAAATAAAGAAGATTTGTTGGATTAATTATTTAGATATTGCAAACGATTAGAGAAACCTTTGCTTTGCATTTATTTTTTTAGGAAATATCACATTTATTTTTCTTTTATTTTATCCAGTCACGTACTAAAAGTTGCATTTCTTTAGATTTCATTTGCGATGATAGTTTTTTTTTTAATTTGAACTTCCGTCATTGTTTTCTTTTACTTTGTCCAGTCACGTGCTAAAAACATGGTTAAAATATTTCTTTAAAAATTCGTTAAAAATAGAAACTTAAGACATTAAAACACTGATACCATTAGAAAGCTAATTTTTTAATCTTTTAATTCATGTGTGTGATAATATTTTCGGAAGTTATGGCGGAAAAACGTCGAAATTTCGCTTAAATTTTAATTAATTCTTCGAATTAAAAATTCGAAAAAAGGGTTGGAAGTTGCACATTCCCTACCTTCAAGGTATACATGTACCAAATTTGGTAGCTGTAGGTCCAATGGACAGGCCTGTAGAGCGCCAACACACACACACACATTGAGCTTTATTATAAGTATAGAAGACCAAAAATCCTGCATTTTTCATTAAACTGTATATAATCAGGGATATTATTCAAAATTTAAAAAAAATGTAATGGTCAGAGCTTAGAATTTTATTGAAAAATTATCTGAATATTTAAGTATTCAATTGAAATCAAAATATATTAATTACATGACTTTGCTTTTTGGAGTTTAAGGGAAAGAGGAAAGGATAGTTTACAGAATATTTTCGAAAGTAAAAAATATAACTCGAATCGATGTTAGGTAATAATAATAAAATAATCCAAAGGATGGATCTTTTCCCAAAAATTTTAACATTATTGTAAAAATAATGAATTTGCATGAGTGTATAAATTTTTCAGGTGCTGATAATCTTAAATTCATTACTATTGCGTTAGCATATGCATACGTTTCTAAAATAAGATTTCAACTGAAATATGTTCATATCGTTAAATGTTGATTTTACGAATTAGAAAAGAGAAAAAAATGACTGGAAACATAATTATCACAAATAAACTTTAAAAAACAAATAAAGTTGAAATCTTATTGGAAGTCGAAAATTATGCCATCAAAATGATGGGATAGTAACTGTCTAAAAGCAATAGATTATAAGTATTTCTTAGTATAACAAAATCTGATTATGTATAAATGCATAAATTCTTCTAAAAATATGAAAACTAATATTAATTTAAGTTGAATAGACTTATGTATACACCTTTTTAAAATAAAATTTCAATTACATGATAAAAACATTTTTTTCTGAGTAACGTTTTAAATTTGAACATCGCGTTGGCGATCAGTATATGGCGTTAATGAAGTCCTGATACCTTAATAATTTCTCTCATCTGATCATTCTCTAATTTTTGTCGAATAAAATGGTCGAGACTTGAAATTGGTTTCAGTTCAAACCCTACATTAGGAGGAACTAGTGAGTTAATATGAGAGGAGATTTATTTATAGAATAAAATCGTTTCAAAAAGATATAAATTAATTTGCTTAGTTGCTGGTTGAAAATATAGCAGAGTATCTAGTAGAATATACTAAAAATTCTAAGTAACTTCACCGACTGAGAATTAAAATCAATTCTATAATTTTATAAATAGTTATCCAATATTACCAAAATTTTCTAACGTTATAAATGTTTCAAGTTTACATACATTTATTTCCCGTTTCAACAAGGAAATAGAAAATAGTCATTGCCGTTAATATGATAAATATTATTATTATAGAGTAGAAAACGTTTTTGATACCGATTAAAAAAGGCACCGACTCCCAATTTTACAATTTTATGAAGATATCATTTATTGCATTAATTAACAATGCATTAAAATTATAAAAATCTCACCATATATCAATATTTGATCATGAAATATGTTATTTTGAATACAGTAGGTTCTCAGTTCCGCATAATACCTTTCTTTATCATCTACACTTATAATAAAGCTCAATGTGTGTATGTGTATGTTGGCGCTTTACAGGCCTCACCGTTGGACCTACAGCTACCAAATGTGATTCATGTATACCTTTGAAATAGGGAATGTGCATCTCTGAGCCCTTTTTTGAATTTTTAATTAGAATTTGAATTAATTAAAAACTAAGCGAAATTTTGGCGCTTTTCTGCTATAACTGCAGAAAATATTATTGCACATAGATGATTTTAACATCAAATTAAAGATTGAAAAATTAGCATTCTAATCGTATCAGAGTTTTAATATATAACTGAAGATTTCAATTTAAACTAATTTTTAAAGAAATATTTTACTATAATTTTCAACAAAATATATCGGACAAAACAATAAAATTTAATCTGCATGAGCACGTTACCAGTGAAAAGAGAAAAAATTATCTTTTATCAACAGGTTGCATCAGATTGATAAAAACTCAACTTAAAAAAATAACTATTGCAAATTAAACATATAAAAATGTAATTTGCAGCAAGTGTCTTCATGAAATGAAATAGGTTTTTTTTTTCTAAAAAGAAAACGCAAATTTTTTTTTGTTACTTTTACAATATTACTAATTAAATAAATCAGCTTTATTTAAGACAAACATGGTTTATTATTTATTTTTTTAATTCAAGGTCCAACGTCTAATTTGTAAAACTTTAATAATTGAAATGTACCTATAAAAAGGGTCTAAATGAAGTAAACAGCTACATAGTTTGCAACATGAGTCTATAAATACTTTAAGAAATAAAGAATGTTTAGCTTTTAATTAAAAAGAGACGAACGCCAAACAAATTGATCTCTAAAACAGACTAATTTATGAATATTTGAAGATCACTATTTAATAAAAAAAACTGGTAATTTTAAAACACTTCAACAACAATTCCACAGATGATACCCCACTCAACGTCAAGGATTTCTCAAGACTGACTAGACCAAGAAGGAAAACGTCAAATGTTCCAAACATTTTTATTGAAAACTTCCTATGTTGATCAAAAGCAGAAGATAGGAGCCTTCATTTATGTATTTGAAAGTTGAAGTGACAAGACCATTTCGTAGATTATGATTCCTTATAAATAAAATAGGTATAAAATTTAGACAATAATTTTTAAAAATTATGTTATAGATCAAAATAAAATAAAAGATCATTATTCGCATCATTTAAATCTTTTTGAAAGTAAAATTCAAACCTGAATTTTATGCTGAATCTAAGTAATTTTTGTTGAATAATTCTTGAAATATTATATAAATTATTGTAATTATTCAGTAGTACGCATAAGGATTCACGTTTGCTTATATATATTTTTTTAAAATGTTTGGCTTCGGTAAAAGAATATTTTCTTATGAATTTGTAGTTTAATCATTTCCACTTTAATTAAAAATTGTAATTTTGCAAGAACTGAGAGATAATTAGAGAGACATATAATACATTACTGGCTTAAGGCTTTTATAACTGCATGAGTAAATTATATGACTATCAGAATTTTAACTTAAAAAATATTTTGATGAAGTAGCTATTAAATGACAAGCAAGCTACATAAAGTATTTAATTGACAATGGCAAGCCACATAAAGTATTTAATTGAAAATGATAAGCCACATAAAGCATTTAATTGACAATGACGTTACATAATGTATTTAACTAATAATTTTAAACATCAAAAAGATTGGCGAACCAGTTGGTCGTCAAAGGTGGCTAGTATATAATATTTTTAGAGTTGATACATTGTATATAAACAGGAATTTTACTTACTGAAATAGAAAAATATGTAAATGCAGTTCTTTTATCGATAAAAATTAAGAAAAAAACTGAATTAATCTATATAACAAAGTATTTAAACCATTGCGAAATCCTTCAAAGAAATTCAGCCACTAAAAAAATCACTCGCAGCATTTTAGAAATAAATTACGTGTTCAGAATATTTCTGAATCATCAATATACACAAGAAGCAAATATACACAAGTAAAGAATAAGAGATATAATACTTCAGAAAGACGATCACTTACTATAAAAACATTCAAATGAAATGAAGGCCACTCTTGTAAAAATACAAACGCAAATATTCTTCTGTTATTTTCTCTGTAGTGCCAAAATCCAACAAATCTCATGGCAAGAATTCTTTTACGATTACCAAAAAAATAGTGGATAAACACCACTACTATTCGAAAGAGATATAAAACAAAAATATATTTTCCCAAAATGGCGAATGAAAACTTCCATCTCTTTTATTAAAGGCAGTTCTTGCGATTCTTCTTACGACCAACTAGGAAAAGAGTTCTAAAAAGAAATACACTGATGCCATTCACAGAATCGAAAAAGCTTACGAAACAGCTGCGGTAAATGACTCCTTCCAACGAAGATGACTATCGTCTGCGAGTGTAACGGGTACGTTTTTTTGCAGCTGATGGCTAATTCAAATAAGCGAATACTTACTCTCAAGGGAACTAGAGATTTGTTTGGGTACATGTTGGATTAGTTCAGACCTGGTTCGAGCAGGTAACGGGTATTAGTAATTAATTATTCGTTGAAATGATTATCTCGAAGTTTCTGTAATTAATCGGATTAAGATATTATAGATGGTAATTGATGAATTCTTGCGAGATTTGATGCTCTCGCATACGAAGTTATTTTAACATAGTTTTATTCTATTATTGCAGAGTTAAATTCCGGAACAGCCTTTTTTTATAGGATGAGTTTTAAAATTTAGAGGAAATTTTCGACATAAAAATATCATTTGATATTTATGACAAACTTAGAAATAAAAAACTATTTTTAACTTTTATGCCAATGATGTAAAAGACTTATTTTGTCATTTCAATAGGGATTTTATTTTTTATAAAATTATGCTTCTAAAAGGGTTTGTATTATATTTTCATTATAAGCAAGGTGGAATTATTTAATATACATTTATTTTCAAATTATTAAAAACAAAAAGTTCAATTTGAAATTTAAAATTATTCTATAGTTATTAAAATTTAATAAATTCGTCTTTCAGAAATAGTAGTATTGAAATAAAGTCTTTTTAAAAATTTATTTCTGAATACTGATTAGTTAAAAAATTATCTTACAACACTAACTTTCTCATACCCACACACAAATATACAATGCAAAATAATTTCACAAATGTTCATATTTTTATTTATTATAGAGTCCAAAATCTATGGAATTTGAACTTTAAATTAAAATTTAAACATAAGTATAAAGATCTTTAATATTGATGAAAATTAAGAAATGAAAATGATTTACATGTATTCGAAATAATATACTCGAAACACAAAAATCACTATTAGGGGTGGGTCTAATGCCACTTGGTCATACAAATCCCGAATGCACAGAGCTCTTTTCAATTAAGGCAGAAGTGTGCGCCTTTCATTGTTAACGAGCACCGTTAAGGTGAAAGTACAACTCGGCTCGAACACACACGATACAATTCTTTTTGGGGGGCTGTCGAACTCATTCATACGCTCATTCTTCCATCTGTCCGCAAGTCAGGATTTAATTCCAAATCAAAGATCGACTCATCCCCGATTCAATATCCCCAGGGGTATAATTAGTTATGGGAACTTCGATGACTTTACTGTCACGACATATTTAACTTGCCCCAACTACCATTAGCCAACACGGCGGACGTCGGCCGAGAGAAATACAGAACTCACAACCTTTCGCTTACGAGACTGACGCTCTACCAACCAGGCTACCGCGGCCCATTACTATTTGTTACAAATATCATCAAATTTGATTCTAATTAAAGATTATGATTTTATCTTCACAATCTAGTAAATATGACAAATTTATGGCATGTTATACTCCACATGAATGAATTGTAATTCAATCCACTTTGTAAATAATTCATTAATAATCATGAAATAAAATATATTATTCAACTGAAATAGTTATTCATAAATGAAATAAAAATCAAATAAATTGCACAGCATCACTAATATTATAACTCAATCAAGTACATTAAATAACATATAATTTAAAACAATAGCTTTGTCTTATAGACAAATAAAATATTTGGAAAATTTGAATAATCTGCAAAATTTATAGATTTTGTTAAAGTTTTTACCATTTAAAAAAATTCGGAAAATAAAAATTTCAACAATCATATTCAAATATAAGTTATACTATTTAAAAAAATACTTGTAATAAATACCGTGTAATCACATAATAAAATTGTAAGGCAAATGATTTTATAATTCAAATTTTTCACAAAGAAAATACCTCTTTATATCATGTAATGGAAATAAATATAAAATTAATAATACGTTAACGTATACTTTCATTTGAAATGCGATATCTTGAAAGCGTTTATCAGACCATGGAATGCAGTTTTAAAATAATCTAGAATAATGACATTCGAACCTTCATAGCTCAGCCAATTTTAATTTTTGAAATATTGAAACTTTTTTCTATTTGATTTGTTATTATATGAAGAATATTTTTTAATAATGACTAATATGATTGGGTAAATCTATAAATATTTACAGTACGTATTTTTTTAGAATTACATTTATATGTCTAATACACATAAAAGATTTTGTAAAAAGATGTATTTGCCTTACAAAAGCTTAGAAAAGAGATAATGGACGAGAATTAGGCAGGATATCCTACTTAATACTTGATTTACACGAGAAAAAAGGAACTCAAAGTCCATAAATATTGTAGCGATTTCGTCAATTTTTCATTTATCTAAAATTTATGACGCCTAGATGAGTATTAATTGGACACCTGATCAATAAAAAATTACATTTCACATCAGAGTATAATGACAGAGTTTCTCATTCCTAATCTCGTTTTATTTTCTTTCGATTTCAATAAATTTCTTTTTACCGTTCGTGAATTCATATAAGTCCTCAATGGTCCTTTTAAAGCCATATCCTTCGATTTTTGATAAATATCATAAAATTAAAATTTAATAGACCCCCTCAATTTCAACAACTGAAGCAATTTCACATATTTTCAGACATCTTTAACTAATCATGGTGCTGTATGTTTTTTTTTTCACACGTACATTTTAAAATATAGCTTTCATTTGTTGTGATAAGAAATGTTTTATCACATTTATAGTTGGTCTAATTAAATTAATGCTTTTAATATGGTGGGTTGAATAGATGGTCCTAAAAGAGGCTTGTATGATTTAAAACCAAGTAAATTTTTTATATGTGAACTATATGCTCATTTTAAAAATTCACAATACCTAGACTTAGTGATGTTATGATCTATTTTTTTCCTCTGCAGTTCTCCTAATGTTACATACACGTATACATAAAATCAGAGCAGCTATATTTATCTTATGAATGTAATCATATGATAAATATAGCTGCCCATGCTATCTAATTGTGACTGTATTGATTCAAGTGGTTACTCAGTGATTAACATCTTATTTTCTTCGTCCAATTTGTTATAATTTTTTGAGTTGGGAGAAAAAAAAAGGCTTTATCTCTCAGCTTTTGGTGACTGTAATGCCAACTAGAATGAATTGATTGACATACACAATGACTTTTATATTTTAAAGTTAGAAGTTCCTGAATTATTAACAGCACTGAGTTCTAAAATTTAATGGAAATATTTTTCACCTTATGTCCGATTATTCTCTTTTTCCTTTAACTCTAAAAAGGGTCTTAATAATTCGAATAATTTAAATTCTGATATCATATTTGTGTTTATATTTATTAACGGTCTTTTTATTAAAGTAAAAATGTTATTTAGAACGGAAGATGTAATAATTTAAGTAAAATGTGCTAAAAATATCATAATGAAATGATCTGGAACGTAAATTAGGATAATTTAAAATGATGTAAGATTATCTTTAAGGCTTAATTCTTATATATTATCATCTTTAAGGCTTAATTTTTACGTATTATCATCTTTAAGGCTTAATTCTTATATATTATCTATAAGGCTTAATTCAAAAAGATTATTTTTACATCAAATTAAAGATTAAAAAATTAGCTTTCTACTGATGTCAGTCTTTTAACATATAACTTAAGCTTCCATTTTTAATGAATTTTCAAAGAAATATTTAAAATATATTTTCAACAATATATTTCGGACAAAACAATAAAATTTAAACTGCGCGAGCACGTGACGAGTGAAAATGAAAATATTATCTTTTAACACTAAGTTGCCATCGGATTGACATAAACAAATTTTAAAAAAATAATTAATTATTACAAATTAAATATATAAAAATGTAATTTTCAGCACGTGACTGCATGAAATGAAATAAATATGAAATGTTTTTTCTGAAAGGAAAATATAAAGAAAAAATTGCGATTTTTACAATATTATTAATTAAATAAATGAGCTTTATTAAAGACAAACATGGTTTAATATATATATATTTTCAATTCAAAGTTCAATGGCTAAATTATAAAACTTTAATAATAGAAATGCATCTATTAAAAGGATCTAAATGAAGTAAATAATTACATAGTATGTAATGTAAATTTAAAAATGTTTTAAAAAAGGAATAATGCTTAGCTTTTAAATAAAAAGAGATAAACTTCTCTCAACTCAGTTTCTAAAACTGTCTGATTTATGAATTTTTGAAGATCATTATTCGATAAAAACGGGTAAATTTAAACCACTTCATCGACCATTCCAATGATATGATTCCATATAACTATAAAAATGTATAAAATGTTGACTCATTTTTAAAATTATGTTTATAGGCCGAAATAAAATATATTATTATTCAGATTAGTAAAATCTTTTTTGAAATTCAAACTAAAATCTGAATTTTATGATGAATCTAAGTAATTTTGTTGAATAATTCTTAAAATATTAAATAATGTAATTATTCAGTAGTACATGTAATGATTCCCTTTTGCTTATATTTAAAAAAAACAGATGCTTGCTTTTGGTAAAAAAATATTTTTATATCAGTTCAATTTAATAATTTCCATTTTAATTTAAAATTGCAATTTTGCGAGGGCTGACAGATGATTAAAGAGACATATAGTTCATTACGGGTTTAAGGCCTTTATAACTGCATAAGTGAATTTTATGACTATCAAAATTTGAACCTTAAAAATATTTTGATGAAGTAGCTATTAAAAAACAAGTTACATAAATTATTTAATTGATAATGACGTTACATAAAGTATTTAACTGATATTTTTAAACAGCAGTAAGATTGGCGAACCAGCTGGTCGCCAAAGGCGGCTAGTAATAAATATGATAAAAGCTGACTCTTGTAAATATTTATTAATAAGCTTTAAAAATTTAATTTAATGCAAAAACTATAATAATTCAAATAATCTAAACTAATTATATTATGAATTAAAAATAAAAAGTGTATTTTGATTCTAAGAAAATTCGAAGATAATTTTTAACCTTACATCTGACTGTATTTAGGCTTAATATTAGCATCAATCTTAATATGTCTAACATTGTAAATACTAAGGATATATTGATAGAATAAATATTTTCTTAATCAAGTTTTCTTAAAAATAACAACTATAATTTAGTACAATAAATCCAACAAGAATTTTAATACGATCCTTTAAGTTGAAAATAAATAAAAAATATCATGAAGGAAATATGCATAATGTGAAATAATATTCTCATTTATTTTCTTATTTTAATCTAAGAATAAGTCATACCTTTCTCCTAACTCAACTGCTTTATACGGCTACGGATAGCCATTTTATTTTGATGTAAAAATAATAAAAATGTCAAAGAAATATTCTTAGCCCTTTCTCATTCTACAGAAAATATCGGAATTTTGATTTAAGACAAGGATTATTTCTCTAAAGAAGGTCTTCTACAATTATCGATGTATTTTTCTTTTGTTCTGAATTTTATCTTTTTATCCCAAACATATTTCATTTAATTATTTAAAATAATTTAAATAAGTAATTACTTTAAATTACATTAATCTTTTTTGGATGATAGTAGCAAATAGAATCATGGCTATCTAATAAAAATAGACGATGTTATGTATATTATACAAAAATTCAGACCTAATGGAGAAACAATAAAAAGAAAATCTTATTTATGTTAAAATCTGTTAAAACTAACATTATCAAACGACCGACCCATATAATTAAAAACAAATAATTATCCCTCTCAGAAAAGGCATTTTCTTCTCCAAAAAGCAGTAATTGTAGAATACGCAGACGATTCAAAATCTAAAGCGGAGCAGGTGATTTTAAACCTATCACGTGATTACAAAATGACAACCATTGTAATAGACAAGTATTATGAAAACGATCATTAGAACATTAATTTTTTAAAAAAAGAACGTGTATTTTTAGATGACCTTTCCTTTGTTTCAGTTAATAGATAATATTTAATTCTAATGGTAAAGAGCGCCATTTCTCATAAATGAGTTACATTTATTAACTATTTATTTGTTTTAAGAGAGAAGCATATTTGAATTTTATGATATAACTTTCCACTATGATTTCTGGTACGTATCCTAGTTTAGGAAATTGACTAAATATAATCAATTGCAAAAAAAAAAAAAAAAAAAAAAAAAAAAATCTAAAAACCTTTCGGGAAATAAAAAAAAACATTTATTAGACTTTGGATTTCCTTTAAACTGGAAAGTAAAAGCAATACGATGAGTTTTCCTTAGGATTACTACTGTTGCAGAATTTCATTTAAATGGCCTTTTTTGCTTCCTTAGTTTCTTTTGAATACATAAAATTTGCATACTTAGCCCATTAACAAAGCCCTCTCTTAAATATTTTTAACGATTTAGCTAGAAACATATAAAATTATCACACTCAAATATCGATTTCATCGCAATCAGCTAAAGTAATTTAAATATTTGGAAAAAACTGGAGAATGAAATTTTTATTCTGACTAATTTATTTTATTGACACTAATTTATATTCTTGATCTGATTAATTTATTTTATTCTTGAATTAAAAATAAGCAAAATAGGAAAATTTTAAAATATATAAATTTGCAATTTCTGCAATGTATTTAGTCATCAATATATCATATGTATTTAATAATCATATGTAGAAATGATTGCTTTTTTATAAATACTTGTTTCCCCTCCTTTCAGCCATTTTACACCCCCTTTTTGCTTATTTTATAGTTCAAAGCTCTGTCGGTTATTTTTTACCTTTTTCTTTTCAAATTTAAAATTTCATTTAGAGTTGTTCTATTGTTCTAAAAGGATTTCTAAATTTTATTATTCCAGTATTAATATAGAATGACCTAGTTGAGATAACATTGATAGAATTTTAATTACTGTAAAATAAAACTATACACCTTCACACTATTTGTTTACCTTCTGTCAAACTCAAAAGGTTAAATTCAAAAAAAGGAACTCTAGTAGTCAACTAAAGTGGAGTTTGCTAAATCTTGATAATGCTTAATAAATCTTTAATCTTACAAACACTTAATTTGTCACTATAATCATTATAGAATCTATCCCATCAAATGAGTCAAAATCATACATATATAAAAAAAACAATTGTACTTTGAATTAAAATCTCTTAAAGCCTTTCTAGAAATTCAAATTATGAAAAATAAAACTGCAATTGACACAGACTAGTATCAATTCCTCCAAATCAAATGCTAGCCAGAAAATGTTCATATATTAACAAAATATTCCTGTGATCTCTCACTTCGGAAAACTTGCTAGTGTGGACCCAATTTTTCTTATAATCAGAAATATTCAATTCAATATATATATATATATATATATAT
>JAPMOQ010013041.1:1071335-1086334 GCA_026543055.1 Argiope trifasciata | reverse complement strand
TTTCATATATATATATATATATATATATATATATATATATATATATATATATATATATATATATACTATGTTTTTTGTTATGTCCATTTAAATTTGAAATAACGTAGTCATCTTGTAGATAGAAATTGAAATCGGAAAGTAAAAGATTCCAAACCCAATTCCACAAAAAAATCTCCATCTATGTAGAATTTGTCAAATTTGAAATACAGTCAAACGTATTTTTATTAGTTCAACAAGAATTTGCAGAAATAACACCATTTCAACTGTAGTTCTCAGCGTATGACCAGGTCAAAATCATGACGTCCACCTCAAAATAATTCTGGTGTTGCTTCTAGACGGCAAATTAACATGTAAAAAATAATATAAATTAAGGCTAAATTACAAATAAAAAATATCACGATGCACAAGAAACTAAAAGAAACGCAACCGGTCGGGTTGCTTGAATAGCCCAATGGATTTCGAGTCCATCTCCTTAACCCCTCGTGCATGGCTGCGCGATGCGCTTTTTAATTACTTTCATCTTTATTATAATGATTAACACTGACACAAGAACTAAAAGTAACGCAGTCGGTAGGATTTGAACCTACGCTTGAAAATACTAACGAATTTCAAATTCATTGCCTTAACCACTCGGTCGCGGATGCAGTTTTTAATTATGTTTATCTCTAATACAATAATTAACATATACACAAGAAATTAAAAATAACGCAGCCGGTAGGATTCTAACCTACTCGGGAATATCCCAATAAATTTCGAGTTCACCACCTTACGATTGGGCCACGACAGCCCGACGTGCTTTATAATAATTATTTTATGTCTATTACAATAATTATTACAGATTAAGAAAACTAAAAATAAAGCCGCCAGTAGGGTTCGAACCTACGTCGAGATATCTCAATGGATTTCGAGTCCATTGCTTTAATCACTCGGCCACGACAGCACGATGCGCCTTTTAATTACTTTCATCTTTATTACAATAATTAGCACTGACACAAGAACTAAAAGTAACGCAGCCGATAGGATTCGAAACTACGCTTGAAAATAAAAATGAATTTTAAGTTCATCGCCTTAAGGTATCCGACTACGTTCGAAAGAAAATTTTTAATAGATAGGATTTTTTAAAAACTATTTATGATTTTTTAGATGCATTGTCCATTATAAACATCATAAATACAAAATATATAGTTGATAATATAATATATTTTGAAAACTAGGGAAATTTATAGTGATTTTTAATGAAATTTAACCAAAACGGTTCACACTCTACACAAAATGGTAATGCAGCATTACTATTTTTCTTACCACACAAGTTAGAGAATATAATAATGAATGAAAGTGGTCAAAATATCAGAAATATTTTGTGATGCGAATAAGTTATGGGTAAAAATATACGTATATATGCATTCTTCTATAAGTTCACCAACTTAATTTTTGTAAAAACACCTATAAATGGAAAAGTATTTCAGCAATAATAAACATTTTTTTCATTTCATTGCCCATAGTATTCAAAACACATGCTGAAATTTTAATGTAAATGCCTCTATTAGCTTTTGAGATATCTGGTTAACTGTGGAAAGTTTTGAAGTAAATTAAACTTTAGAGAAAATTGAAGACAAGTTTTAGCTGAAAAATGAATTTTGCTTAAAATTCCTTTAGTTGAGTTGGCAGGACATCCTTTTTCTAGAAAAAATGAACTGCTTTGGACAGAGGAAAATCTGAATTACAAGAAATAACAATTTAAAAATTATCGTCAATTTGGATGATAACTTGTGTTTTTAACGTATTCGGATACCTTAACCACTTGGCGAAGACTGCGCGATGCACTTCTTAATTATTTTTATCTCTATTACAATAATTAACATGGACACAAGTAACTAATTGTAACTCAGCCGGTAGAATTCGAACCTACGTGGTAATATCCCAATTAATTTAGAGGTCGTAGTCTTAACCATTCGGCTACGACTGCGTGCTGTGTTATTTAATTATTTTGTATCTCTATTACTAGAATTATTACTGACAAAAAAAAACCCTGAAAGTAACGCAACCTGTATAATTCGAAACTACACGGGATTATCCCAATTTATTTCGTGTGCTTTGCCGTAATCACTCGGCCACGACTGCTTTTGGAGGCTGCCTCAGATTTTATTGGCACGATAACAATAATTTGAATATGAAGAATAGAAAAGAAAAAGAAACTAGGCAGCCCATAGGATTCGAATCTATACAGGAATTTTTAAAGTTTTTTTGAGTTCATCACCTTAAACAATCGATTATGAATGCAAGCCATATTTTTCTTAATTATATTTGTCAGGATTAAAATAATTGTTATGCGTAATATAAATTAAAAGCTGTCTAGCCAGTAGGATAAGAGATACGCGGGATGTCCAATTTGTTTTCTAATTCAATTCTTTAATTGGATTGACGACTGCTAGTTCCAACATTTTATTTTTTTTCCCGTCAAAAATACGATAATTTCACTGTGCTATATGTGAAGTAAAACCAACGCACGAATTCGAATAATTGATATTTCTGAATAAGACAGTGAAATTCGCTTTGCCGTCTCAACTGTAAATTCAGAATTGCTCGCTTTAAATTCCTTAATGAGCTTTGTCATGATTACAATAATTTTTCTGTTTATACGAGTATGTGTAATTCACAGATTGATTATGATTGGAATCAACGCGTGTGTATTATTGTGGGGTTTGAGTCAATCGACATTGAAATCGATGCTCTGTGCGACCACTTCAGTTTCATCATGATTCAAATAATATTTCTGCGCATTTCAGAACATAAAATATGGAGTGTATAGTAACATTTGAACCAATGCTTAATATCCTATTTCATATGTAGACTTCCGTCTTAACTACTTCACCAGGTAGGATTACTGTTTCCGTTTTAATTCTGTCATTATGAAAAAAAAATCCAATTATGTCCATAAAGCAAAACAAAACATAGCCCTTGAAATTTGATTACACAAAAGTAATTAGAGATTTCAATATTGCCTCTGTAACAATAAGGGACTACTATAGCATTCTTAGGTATATATACAATGATTAGAATAATTTTATCAATGAATTTAAGAAAAAAAAACACATCAACTGCTAAGACTCATCAGATGCTGACTAACTGACCCAACTGACTTCCGAATTTGCAGCCTTAAACTGCTAGACAGCAATTTCAAACAGCAGTATTTCTTATTTATCCAGATTACGACAATAGTCTGGTTTATGCAAAAAAGTTTATAGAATTCGAGCCTGCCCAGAAATAACCTGATAGATTTCCAGTTTATTTGTGTAAACATTCAGACGCTTCTGTTTATGGTTCCTTTTTTAGTTCTATAACTTTCTTGAACAAATAAGAAGGAAAAACGAAACACTTCTGATAGTGTTCGAATATTCCAAAGAATTTTGAGTCTATCACTTGAACGACTGGACCAACACTTTTCTTAGTTGATTGTGTCACGATTCCAACAATTTATCTGTGTATGTGAGAAAGTGAAACAATCAAGGCTTCGAACACAAGAGGAATACACCAATAGAATCAGAATGTAATGTTTGAGCCATTCAAACGCAATTTTTCATGGTAGTTACTTACAGTTAGTTCTCTAAAGTTAAAAATTCTTTTATCGTGTAGGTAAATATTAAAAAAATCAGAAAGAAAAAAAAACAGCAAGTCCAATTCAAATCCATGCGGGATTATATCAATAGAATTCTAGTCCATTTACTAACTATATTCATCTTAATTAGTGTTTTTAAGATTACAATAAATTCACTGTTCAAGAAAAGGTAGAAATTCAACCTAATCGAAAATAACCTAACGAATTTCAAGATCCTTGCCTTTTACACTGGGACAAGATTATTCACAGTAGTTATCTTAGTTTTGTCAAGATTACAATAACTATTGTGTTTGAGTTAAAAAGAAAATCGCAATGCAGCAAGGTCGATTCCAATCTATACAGAAATATTCCAAAAGGTTTTCATAAATCCACTCTCCAATAAATGTTCACTGTTGCTGACTTAACTAATTTTGTCATGATTACAATACTTATCTTTGTAAATAAGTAAGTAAAATAAAACTGAACCAGTAGAATTCGCATCTACAAGGGAACATCTCAATGCATTCAAAGTTCTCGGCTTAACCTGTTTACTAAAACTGCTCATTGGAACATTATTATTTAGTTTTGAAAAGACAAGAATAATTTTATTGAATAATCGAAAATGCAAAACCGATGAAGTCATTAGAGAATGTGCCAATGTGAATGTATGAATATCAATATTACTTATAGTTAGTTCCATCTGCTTAACTACTCAGCCAAACTGCTCGTTGCAGTTACATTAGCTAGTTTTGTGAAAATTAACTACATTAGCTAGTTTTGTAAAAATTAGCTACATTAGCTAGTTTTGTAAAATAACTACCCCATCTGCTGAACAGGATATGCATAAATACCCCAATGAAATTCGATCTTTTTATCTTAAATACTTACCCACTTAGCGGCCTTTTTTGCTAGATTTGTCATAATTTACTGACACAGCTGAAATAATTTGCAACCGTTAGGTATCAAATTTTTGGTAAGACTCGACATTCAATAGGAATGTCCTATTGAATTCCTATTGAATGTTGAATGAGTAGTCTTATCCTCTAGTGTATGAATGGTCACAGATAGTTTGATTTAATTGTGAAAATTGTTATGAACGCTTCTGCGAGAAATCATGGCCAAGTTGTTAAGCCTGAACCCTTAACTACTCGGTTACAACTTTATGTTTCTATCTTATTTTTTATATTTGTTCAAGACAATAATAATTTTCCAGTGTAACCCAGAAAATCACCCGGATTTGGTAATAGAAACCTATGAGGGATTAATCCTATGGATTTCGTGTATACGTGTGAAATGTATCATTCTATGAATTTTTAAAAGTACATTAGATGAACATATCAAATATTGTCAATAAATATGGAAAGTAAACTTCCAAGTGGAAAAACTGTTATAAGAAAAAGTGTTAAATTAAAGTTTAAAAAATCTTGTGAATTAATATTTAACATGCAATATAATCTGAACGTTTAACAGTAGTTTCTCTAAAATGACAGATATATATTCGTGTTTATGCTTACTTAATAAAAGTCACAATATTGAAACAAATGCTATTAATAGTAGATTTCTCTTTGATATAAATATTTTATTATTTATGCACTCACAGATTTTGAAAAGAAGGCAGTTCTTTTCATATGACTTTTTTATTAACCTCAAAGATATTAATCTATAAAACACTTAATAAACACGCAAATGAAATTTTCATATTTATTTGGAGTTTTCATAATTCATTTTTTTATCATCTGAAAACATAATGTTGCTTTGGTTTGGGGTTATAAAGCCTCAAATGCAAGGGTAGGAAATGAAGGGCAGGGTCGTAAGAAGTTATCGCCCGAAGAAGCGTAAAAAAGAAAATGGGAATAAAAGCGAAACAGAGATAGCTGATGTATCAAAATTATACATATATTATATAAAATTTTTAATTTATTTAGCTCGGAAAGGAAGTTTGGAGCTCGAACATTATTGAGAGGCGAAAAAACCCATCTTTTTCTAATTATCGACACATGCTTAATTTCATCGTCATATGATTGTTTCAAATGTTTCAACTAATTTTTAATCTCGAAAAAAAAATAGTTTAGAACTTGATTGATTTTAAGATGGTTAAAAAACTATTGCTTTTCTCAGTATGGGGGATTTCAGAATATGAGTCATGAAAGAACATGAAATTTTTCGATCGGATTGATACTACGTGGCTAGAAATAATGATGTCCTCATACGATAGCTTGCAATTTATGATTGGAGATTTCATTTATTTATTTGTTCTTCCAGCAAATACACATAAAAATTAAAAACCAGTGATTTCCATATTTGCTTTGAAGTTTTAAAAAATGGATACTATTCTTACTTCTCATTCTGTTTCCCGATTATTGGCGCACAATCTCGCCATACCAATAATGCATCTCACAAAGAACGCCGAAATGAAGCTTTTACTTCCACCAAAATAGTTTTCTTTGGCTTTGCGAACCTCTCATAAAAGATAACATCTCAAACGGCGAGAAAAGAAAAAAAGAAAAGAACTAACTTACAGCCAACACCTCCATAAAAGACACCCAGCCCCAGAATTCAACCCCACGCCGTGACTTTTATCAAGTACCCCATAACACATCTCAGGAGATAAAAAGAAAAGGTGAGTGAATTCGGATCGTGCTTATGGTGTAGCCAGAGAAAACTGTTACAAGGTGGATGGGACCGATGACTGAGAGATCCGCTGAAAGCATCCTTTTTTCAAGAGAACGATGCTGTTTCATGTTCTGCTTTTTTTTATCGATTTCGCTCCCATTTGGGAAGATGGTTATCTTTCTGTATGTGCTTCTGTCATGGCTGTTTTCTGTCAGAATGAAGTTTCTTTTTTTTCAAACCTTTTTCGATAGATTCTTATGATTGCGTATTGATTCTTTTCAATTTGTGGAAATGGAATATCGATGATTTAATCGATATTTGTTTTGCTTGGTGGTTGTTGCAGTTATTTATATCTGAATATTGTCTGGGGCATCTTTAATTTTCTGCATATTCTTTTTTAACATTGGTTATTATAAACTTTAAATTTGTTTATACAGCGAATTCGCGTAGAAATTTTCATAAAATATCGGTTTATTAACTCATATGATAATAATTTCTTAATCGATGTGTATCTCTTTTTATTTGTATTTGATGGATGCGCAAACGGTTCAATTTGCTTTAGGACATTATTGATTTTGAATATTTTCTATTATTATTAATATTATAAGATCTGTATTTGAGAAAGAATCGCCTTTTTGTGTCAATCCGTACATCCAGCTTTAAAGGGAATTTATAAGTGTATGAATAAATTCAACTAGTTCAAGATATTAAAATACGTTTACTTTCACCATACAATCACTATAAAAAATGTGAACTCTAGATTTTGGTAGATCTCAGCGTTTTATTGGTTCTATAGTTTGGAAAAAACATTTTTGGTAAATATTCTTCCATCCGTCTGTCTGTTTGTAACAAAAATAATCCAAAATCTCTTTGAGCTATATAGATAATATTTGGTATACATGCTTAAAACTAAATTTGTAGACTTCTGCCAAAGTTTAAGCAAAATCCGTTCAGATGAAGTTCGTTTATCCGATTATTTATATATAGGTTATATTACAACTCCAAACCGAAGAGATCTAGATAGATACAATTCAATACACAAATTTAACATCTTTAGTATAGATGCCTATCAAAATTTGAGCTCAATCTGACAAGGAGTTGACTGTATCAGTCGGCACTTTCAGAAACATGCAAATGCAATAACTCTAAAAGTCAGTGATTTAAATATATCAAATCTGGTAAGAGATTTTTCGACTATAGTATAGTTTTTTATCGAATTTTTATTTTAATCGGGCGTGATGAACGTGTGTGAAATAAAAATTCGATCTTTCGTGTATTTATTTACCACTTGCCAGGGGTTAATCGCCAAAATATTCGCCAAGAAAGGCACAACAGATTCAGTAAAAATGCTGAATTCATTCCAAATATTAATTTTTCGTAACTACTGTGTTCAATGCCATGTGTGTTTGATTGACACAGTGTGGCCAAATATGGCTTTTGCGCCATTAAACCCCCCACAAATCAAATCAAAACCAATGCCATGTAAGGCATTTTCTGGGATAACATCTTTATTAAAGGCTATGCCAGAAAGTTTTGGATAGTCTACTTTTGTCGGTTTTTCAAGTTACTTTGAAAGAATGTATTATAGAAAGAAAAAAGAAGTTACATATTGAACAAATGATTGTCTTTTGAAAATAGTTTCATTTTATTTTTAAAAATACTAAATTTAGGACGAAAGTTTGGAAAATTTAAAGTGTTTTTTGATGTGTAATTATAAACATAAAGAAAAATAAGAGATCTCTTCAGAAAAATAACTGAATAAAAGGTGCATTGTTAAAATTTATGTGAATAGATAAGTGCAAAATAAGATAAGGATTGACATTTATTCCTAAGAGTATAATTTTTAAGACTTTTTAAGACTTTACAAAAACTTTGAAATTTAGAAATGTGTTAAAAAATTTTTTATATTTTTTCTCCACTTAAAATTACGTGAAATATTATTTTTCTAACTATGTGAAGATTGGAAGCGTTATAAAATGTCATAGAAATTATTATATAATCTTCTATAAAAGGATATTTTGGGTTAAAAAAAGCCATATCTGTGTCCCTTTCTTTTGGAGATAATTGGTTGCATCATTTCTAATTGTTAAATTCACGAATCAGAAAGATCACAGTATTGAAATCCGCTATTAAATAGCTGCCATAAACAAATTAATCTCAACGGAAGCCAGAAGCAAATAGAACTAATTTAAACAAGTACCTCTATAAACAGACACAGTTAATAGGGTTCGAATCAACGCAGTAATATCATAACTGATTTCAAGTGTATCACTTCATCCATTTGGACATGGGTGCTCTTCTGAATTGTCTTATTTATCGTTAACATAATTAAAATAATATCTCTTTGTGCATTTTAAACACGAGAAAGCAATGGAAACTGTACTATTTTCTAGATTGTTTCATTTGCTATTTAAAAGATTAGACCTTAATGGCAAACATAAAGTACAAAAGATATCTTAAACAATTACCAATGACTGCAATATTCACCATCACGTCGTGACTTTTATTAACTGTTCCATAATCAATCTCAGCCGACAAAAATAAAAAATGGTCGACTTTGAATCATGCTTAAGATGCCCTAATGAAAATTGATTCAGTAATTCAGGATTCAATGTCTGAGGAATTTGTTGAAAGTAAGTGAAAGATTCTATTCTACGTTGTGTTTACTTACAATCGATTTCGTTCTGATCTAGAAAGATAGTAAGTTTCCACCAATGATGGCTTTTTCTATTTTCTTATTCTAGATAGTGGAATGTATTTTTTAATCTTTACGATGTGCCTTTCTCATTACTTATTTCATTCAATGCACAGAAACTGAATAATTAATCTTTGTCTACTTTTGAATAGAAATACTTATTTTTGAATGCTTGTTTCTAAATATTAAGTCTCAATATGATTGGAGGTATTTATAAATTTTGAAAATGTTTCTATAATTTTTAGTCATATCTAAGATTTTAAATATAGTATTCCAATAAACATAGAGAATTTACCAACATTATCTACTTATTATATCTTAGTTTCTTAGTAAATGTTGTAAGCATGCCTATAGCAATTCTAGAAAAATATTGGTTTTAAGACTAATTAGTACATTGTAAATTAAACTAATGCTTCAGAAGAGGAGTATAATTCAGTAGTTTTTTCCCTTTGTGCATGCTATGTACGTTTCATATTTAATTTCTTGATCAATAAAAATCAATAAAATGGTTTCTACGTAAGAATAGGATAGAAAGATTTGAAACTCTGAAATATATTTATGTCCGTCTAATGATGTTAAAAATTCATTTATTGTGAAAATTTAGTTGTAGAATAAAACGTTTGATTTAAAATGCATATTATCATTTTTATAGATTATTCAGGTTGAAAAATAGGCTTATCTACACTTTAAATTGAAAAAAAATGAGGGAGAATGAAGGAACTACTAAATTTTTCTAACTAAATTCTTTCACTATTAAATACCATCTTTCACCATCAATAGTGATGAATATTCTCATGCATGTGTAGCTGAAATTTAAAAACTGTTTATATATATTGCATTCAATGCAATTAATCCATTATAAATAATTACAATGTTTCGTATGCCGGCGTCCTGGCTTAGGGATAGCGCGTCTTCCCGTGATCTGGGCCTTCCGGGTTCGAGTCCTGGTTTGGGCAGGGTTATTATTGCCTTGTGTTTTATCAGTGAGATGCGTGAATTAGCCCCCTGTAAAAAAGGGCTGTGCTTGCGAATGTGTGTGTCATCTTCATTTGACGCTAGAAATCAGACTTCTGCCTTCGAGTACTCAGGGATCTTTACCCTCAGCAGAAGCCCCTGAAACCCCATTCTGTGTTAACACGGATACAACACGTTTCGTATAAAACGAAATTTATAAGAACTTTTTATTATCTATTCAGTTTGGGTATTTAAATTGTTATTATAAATAACTACTGAGATTGATATAAATATTAACACTGTGTACAACTGTTCTTGTCAACAGATTATATACTTAATATGTAATATCTGTTCGTCTGTAATAATTTAAAATTAGTTTTTTTCCAAGAATAATTTGATAATCACTCAAACATCATTTCCATTGTAAGCTTTAAGTTGTTCATGTCAATTTTCCCTTTGAATTAAAATGCGAAGTAAACAGAATTCTTTTCTAAAATTAAATAAGATCCAAATGCGTTCTGATGGTCCCTCTATTTGGTTCCTTTTGCTTTTCTATTTGATATTCTAATAGATTTTCGATATGCCATGCACTCTGGAATCATAAAGTGCGTTATTTAATTAAAATACTATGAATAAAAAAGCATTAGAAACATTTTAGAAATCGAGTATAATTTTCTTGCAGTGTTTTTTCCTATAAATGTCATCCATTCTTCTCAAATAATTTTCCATTTGCTGAAACACAACAGAATGGAACTCTAAATGAAAGATAAATTTTAAACATAAGAATTTAACTTTTATATTCGGATACTGTTATCATAAAGAAAGACTGTTAGATGAAATCGGAAAGACGTCTGCTTCACGCAGAAAGCATTTAGAAGAGGTAAAATAAGAATATCATAAAATGCAAAGTGATTAGAATTTCAAAAACGAAATCAGTAATGTGCTTAAAGGAGATATAAAACACAGAATATCAATAAATTTATTTGTTAGATGAAATTTACAAGCTGGAAAATAATATATTTAGAAATATCTCTGAAAGGCCTCTTATAAAATATAAGAGGCAAAAACTTTCTTTGTAGTAAGAAATTAAATCTTGTGGTATCTATCTGAAATGAAACTTGAGCAGAAATCAGTATTCAAATGGTACTTCTTTGATTACGTGTCCTTACAATATTGAACGCGTGAATCTCGAACAAAATTTCTTTTTTTCCCGAATTGTTTCTAACAGTAATTGTGAATCTGTCATGATAGATAATGTATCGAACAGGAAAGAATAGAGGACGATAAACTAACTTTAAACATTCCTTCCCCAAATATGGTCAATCGGCGAATTCACGATCTCATTGTGAATTTTCATCAGGTATACCCTATTGAACATTTAGGCAGATAAAAATGTGAAAGTGAAAGAATTTGGATCGTGCTTATTATGTCACAAAAGAAAAATGCAACAATGTGCCTCGAATCGATGACTGATAGATCAGAGGAAAGCATCTTCTTTCTTCAAGTCGAATGTACCATTTGCTATTTCATGTTGTGCTTTATATCGATATTTTTTCTATCAAGATAGATTTTCTCTTCTCTATTTTTGATGCATTATTTTTCCCAGCTTTAGATTTCTTTCGTTTAGACAGATGTTGTATTTTTCCTTCACTAGATATATGTAATAAAGCACGGATCTTCATCAGCATGGAAAGATATAATACCGATTTCATTAACCGATGTTTACTTTATTTAAGGCTTGATAAAATGATTTTGATTTTAAATATTTTAAGTCATTTTTAAAAAAATTTCATTCTTTTTAATTAACGCAGTTTTTTAAATTTATATACATGTAATACCCATCAATGGCACCTCAGAGAAGCTTTCGGAATGGTGGCTGTTTCTAGCCACCTGAATGGGTGAAGAAATGCTGTGAGGTCAATTACCCCCTGTCGATGAGGGAATGCATATCCTACGAAAGAGGTTGTACCTTGGCCGATGATTACCCCTAAGGTTCCATATCAACTTCCACCAATACTGTCTCTGCTTTCCAGTGATTCGGATTTATCAATTTGGCTTATGGCGGGTCGCAGTAGTCAAATTAGTTATAATATTACTTAAGATTACATATTTTTGTTATCTGTTTTGAAGTTATTTGACTTTGAATACATTTAAATATTTTATCAGTTGTCAGATAGTACGTACTCGCTTATGAATACATTCACATATTTTTCATTTGCCTATTTGAATTTATTCGCTAGAGAATATATTTAATTTTTTTACTGTCAATTTATTTGAATTCCTACACCTGTGAGTCAAATAATTTCTGTCTTGTCGGATTCAATCAATTGCGAATGCATTCAGATATTTTCCCATTTATCTGTTTGGATTTTCTCGCTATTGAATATATGTAAATATTTTTAGACAAACATATGTCTGTCCACCTATAAGAGAAAAAATGTAATGTTACCATACAGAAAAACACAAAATTAATATTATGGTTTGAAAACATAGTAATCATCTTATGTCTGCCCTTTTTAAGTGGGAAACATCCCTACAGTTCATGTTTCATCATTTATGAAAAAGTACAATTCAATTCTATATACGCTTACAGTTTGTTCAGTATTATGTGCGTAGGAAGGCATTAAAAATAGACTATTATAAATTTATAGTCATTTGTAAATGATAAAATTGTTTTAAATAATTCTAAATGCTAAAGTTACTTGAATTGTTATGTAATTTGATAATAAAAGAAAAATTTAAATACTGTATTCTCTGGCATGAAATCTTGTCTCTTTTTCCAACATTATTTTATCTCTTTATTGCATAAATAGCCGCCTTTGGCGAACCAGCTGGTTCGCCATGAGTTATGCGTTTTAAAATTTTCAATTAAATCACATATTCATTAGCCTTGTAATTCCGGGCATTGATAGGCCTGAAATTAATATTTTCTTTAAGATGATGGACGGAAAGTTCTTAAAGAACTCGTTTTCCTTATAATATTCTTTAATTTTATAAATCTGTCAGTTTTAATCATCGGTTATGCTTCCAAAATATTAAAAGTGTTTTTTTCGGTGATGTTGCCAAAATATTAAATGTTTTTTTTTAAAAAGCGAAAAAGGGAAAAAAATTATTGAATTGATGATACAGATATTGCAAACGACTATAGAAATATGCCATTAAGTTGGAATTTTAATGCATATTCTGTCTAAATTCAATCACAATTACCGTAAATAAAGAAGATTTATGGAATTAATGATATAGATATTGCAAAAGATCATAGAAACCTTTGCTTTGCATTTATTTTGTAGAAAATATCACATTTTATATTTATTTTATTTTATCCAGTCACGTGCTAAAAAAACATTGTTAAAATATTTCTTTAAAAATTCGTTAAAAATAGAACCTTAAATTATACATTAAAACACTGATACCATTAGAAAGCTAATTTTTTTAATCTTTAAATTGATGTGCAAATTATCTTTGTGCGAACATTTTTTCGGAAGTTATGGGGAAAAAACTTCGAAATTTCCCTTAAGTTTTAATTAATTCCAATTCTAATTAAAAATTCGAAGAAAGGGCTCTGGGGTGCACATTCGCGACCTTCAAGGTATACATGTACCAAATTTGGTAGCTGTAGGTCCAATGGTCTGGCCTGTAGAACGCCAACACACACGCACACACATTGAGCTTTACTATAAGTATAGACAAACCAATCAGAATAATTTATGTTTATTGTGAAAATATAATAACTAATAGCAATTTTTGGCTGAGAGATAATATACAGCTTGCGAAATTTTGTTAACTTAGCCATTGATTAATTCTATCAATATCTAAATAAAGCCACAAACACCTGTTTAACTATTTTAAAACCCCTGACCTGGATATCTTTAACAAATTCTTTCTCATTTTATTGTTAATTGAAAACCTGTGGTGCATGGCTTGTTAGTTACAGTCGCTGTTCCAGATTGATTTTGGAACACCTGTCAGCCAAGTGGGAATCTCTTGTTTAAAGTATCCGACTAAGTTAAAAACACTAGTTATTGAAAACATTGACGACTTTGTTTTATTATTATTATTTCATGTAGTTCAGACTTCTTCCTTTCTAAAACAGTTAATATTTTCAAGGAAAAAGAAGGTCTGACCTATCATCAAGGGGAATTTTAAGGAAAACATATTTTTCAGCAAAAATTTATCTTTCACTTCAATTTTCTCAAAACTTTAATTTTCATAAAAATTCTTCACCGTTAACATGAAATTTCAAAAACCAACAGTTGTATTTACATAAAAATTTCAAAGTGTTTCAAATAATATGGGCAATGAAATGAATCAAAAGTTTTATTGTTGGCTGAACACTTTTCCATTTATAGGTGTTTTTAGAAAAATTATCTTGTGAATTTATCGAAAATATGCATTTATACGTATATTTTTTTTCTCATTACTTCTTTGCATCTCAAAATGTTTCTTAGATTTTGGTACATACCATTCTTCCTTATATTCTGTAACTTGTGCACAAAGAAAAATAGGATTGCTGTATTACAATTTTGCGTACGTGTTAACCGTTTTGGTTAAATTTCATTGAAATTTACTACAAATTTTCTTATTTCTCAAAATATATTGTATTTTCAAGTAATTCTTTTTGTTTTTATAGAATATACCTAAAACCATGAATAGTTTTTAAAAATATCTAATTTTTCAAAAATTTTCAATCAAACGTAGTCGGATACCTTAACACCCTTTTAAAAACCCAGGTTGTCATTGCGAGTTTTGAGGGGAAGGAAGAAAACTTTATCTTATCTTTAAAGGGGAAATCGAACGTCCTACTATTTTGTGGTATCTAAACTAAAATTATTAAAAGAATAGAAGTTTAAATATAGTGGTAGAATACCTGGTTGCTGAAAAGCGGTTATTAAGTATTTAATAATATTTTATCCATGGTTATAATTCCATGGAAAGGATTCCAAATCTACTAATTATATATGGGAATTAGTAAAAATTGTAAAATAACTGCTCTCAAAGTATAAAAACGACAAATCTGCAAATCAGGGACGCAGCCTGACGAACCTTTAATTTTCCTTCAGACCATTCCTTGAGCAGTTGTGAAATCTTCTAAAATAGATGTCTTCAAGAATAGCAATTTCTGGCAGAGAGATAATATACAGC